>LUGG01000026.1:0-15859 GCA_001683735.1 Grifola frondosa | reverse complement strand
GCATCGTGTTGACAAGGTCCAGACGAGCGCGAACCAGAGAAAAGTATCGGACAGGTTGCGGTGACGCGACCCAGAGATGTAGTAGATGAAGTGCTGTGATGACAGACAGCATCAGGAAGAGGATTCGAGGAAGTAAGGACCCGCGAGAAATGGAATAAAGCAGGACAGTGGCCGGTACGCAGAGAACCCACGCGGCGTCGTGCAGGAGTCCCCGTGGCAGACCCACTGAAGGGTCCGCTGTCGACGCGGTGAAGAGACCTGTGAAAGAGAAACCACGCGGCAGAAAATAACAATAAGAATAAGGTATACGTGTACTCACCGGGACGGTCTTCCACGACGAAGTCGAAGTGCGGACGCAGTTACGCGTCCCGTAGTTGCAGAAGAAGAACGTCGCCCAGAGAGGTAGATACGAGACGAACGAGAGTCAAGCGCCGGGGAGATAGAGAGGTTTGAAGAAGCAGTATTCAAAGTGCCAGCAGAGAACGTACTTGACGCGTCAAGCCCGATTTGGCTATTGACGCGTCGCGGTTCACGATCACGTGACTTCCGCGCTGTTCGAAGTGGCTGAAGAACGAGAAACTCGATACTCGCTGTGCAAGACCACAACACATTCTGCAGGTGATGTGAAGGATGTTTCTAGAGTTATTCAGGTCAACAAATTTATTAGGATCAGTCCTGAAGCTTCAAGAATGATAAATTGAGAGGAGTGGCCATTTATGGGCCTATGATCAGTATAGGAATACCTTGGAAGAGCAGAGAGCCTACTTGCAAGTACCACAAAATTCTGGGAAAATGTGTAGTACTCTCTGTTAAGTTCAGGAAGGTTGTGGAAAGCTTAGTCATCCATCCTGGATGGATATATAAGCTGAAATCCATTCATCGGGCCAAGCACTCACTTATCTTTCCTCAATATGACCCCGACCACATTGGAAGGCATACTAGCAGATGATGTCTTATGAAAGGAGTTCATAAAACTGCTGATGAAGAGAATGGGTCAGATAGAAAGGAGACGGGAAAGAAGAAGGCAGCCGAAGAAAAATAGGACAAGGAAGGAAGTTATGGAAGACATGATGCGGAACATGCAACATTGTCATGCACCAAAAGTGTTTGGTACCTGGACATGGCAAAATAACACCAATTTTGCACATCCTGTCATCAGCAAGTCACATGACATGGGACATCAAACTAAGGACATGATCACGTGCTCATACTTATAAATAAAGCACAATACTACTCGGTCGTTCCCAGGCATTCCTGTTTCCCTCTGTCACAACCATGCAAACACTTTCTTATGCCCGTGACACTCAAATCCCTCACTACCTAGTGCAGCGACAATCTCGCAAACATATTCTCACCCTCGATCCAGACCAGGATTACCCCACCCGAGTCTACTTTTCCAGCCCCCTTCGTCTTATGGGACCCAACATTGAGTTCACTGGACGAATCATCCGTACTCTTCAATTCCAGGAGACCCAGCTCATTGTCGCAGTGGAGCATTATACAGGCAGCCAGGAGGTTGCAGTTGGGATTCCCTATTCCAGGTTGGCCATGTTTGAGTGGTTAGAGGCATGGATTATTTGGAACATTGCTCATTGCAGAGGAATGTTGAAGCCAGATGATGGTATAGTTCAGTTGCCAAAGAAGATGCTACGAGCAGGAGATGCGAGGCTGATGGACGATTTCCTGCTGATCTACATAGGACATGGATGGAAGAACTAGGTCACATGATGATGTACACATTCTTCCCTCTCCCATGATCAGCACTCAGTCTGCATTACTCCAAAAGTCAAGATGATGGTGAATCTGATGTAAACGATGAGCCAATAGGCCACCGGACAAGGAATCGGTCACAAAGAAGTAGAAGATAGAAGAAAGTCGACCAGGGACGGTCGAGTAACTGTGGGGCGGATGTCGTGCACCAATCTGGATTGGTACTCGGACATGGCAATTTCATTGACCAGTGTCTGCACTACCCACACACATGAAAGCATGCAGGGAATGGAATGATAGCATGGAATTGGGCAGCCCAGACAGCGCGCTGGATGACAGGAGCATTGAAGCTGGATAATGACTATGTCGCATTCCGATCAAACACGCATTTTCCCAGGAGACATTCGATTGTGGCAGCAGCAGTTGCAGGGAGTCTAGGGACAGTCAAGAAGGTCAAGGTTATAATACATCACGGCTTATCCCCTTTCTTCCCTTTCCTTATCCGTCACATTCATCTCCCATCACATATTGCACTCCGCTCAGTTCACCTCTTGTAATCAGAATTGTGTCAGCAAAGACATACTGTGGTCATTTCTGCTTAGTTGAGCAGACTTGTGGCCCCTTGCTGATGAATATCCTGGAATATCCTGGAAGGACAGAAGGTCCTGGAATTTCCCAGAAGATTATAGTCTTAAAAGAAGACTTTAATCGAAAATTCCCCTTCCAGATTGTCCTGGAAGAATACAGAAACCTGGAGAATCTGCTAGAATATTTCAGTAGACTCCAGAGTATCATAGAATCATGAAGAACACCCTAGGAACTCATGGAACCTGGGAGAATTCTCCAGAAGGAGAGAGACCTGTGTAGAATGTGCTAGCAGGTCAAGGAAGCTTCCAGCAACTTCCAAATGCAATTCGTCAGCAGAAAACTTAGTGGATTGGTAAGCATTTGGAGTGGATTGGTAAGCAGAAGGAGCATTAGTCAGCCATAGAATAGAACTTTCCAGAAACATTCTGTAGAGTATATAAGCTGGAGCGAACGAGGGGCCCCATCATCCATCTTTTGATCATCCATCCATCTTTTGATCATCCATCTCTTGGATCCCCCCCCAAAGCTCTCGTTCCTCAGCCAACCTTAGCTTTGAATCAGAATTTCTTTCTCTAACTTTGAGGCCCACTTGAGTGTGTGGTCTAGGCTTACCTGTTTGTAAAGTATTCCCTGAATTGTCAACTGTCCAGGCAAGAGATTCTGGAAGCACAAGTTCAGGCAGGAAATATTGGACCTTTATTAGGACAGTGAAGTAATCCTGTCACAAAAGGGGCATATCACTTCCCTAAATTGTCAACTGTCCAGGCAAGAGATTCTGGAAGCACAAGGTTAGTAGGAAGATTGGTAGACTTTTGTTAGGACAGTGGAGGCAATCCTGTCATAAAGGACATCAGGTACGCACCGTCAGTTTGAGAAATTGGTTGTTTGTATTGGGTTTGGGAAGTCCGTCTTGTAAGTGATTACGGAGTATAAGTCTCTGGAAAGAAGTCCAGGAGCATTCCTAATCAGCAAGCGGAATCAGTATTGAAGTCAAAGTACTGCAAGAAGGCAGTAACTTTGAAAAGAAGTTAGAAGCATACTAACGAGGCAGACTATTTGAGTCTAGCCTAGTGTTTTTCTTGTTCCCCACAGGTATACTGCAAGTAACCAAGTACCGTAGGATACTTCACAGAGCATCTTCAGAGTCTCCTGTGATATAGCGTATCTTCGCGCAACCGGACTCGACTGAGCCTCTATCCGGAAAAGTAGGAAACCCCGTTACGCTCGGTGCACCCGTCCTATCCGGGAAATAACCCCTCAACTATAAAACAAAATATTACTCTAGTCAGATAGCCTTTTGGTTGTTTGGTGAAAAGTGTGTTGTTTCATACCGATCGCCGGAAGAATACGACACCGTGGCTGAGGCTGCTGGCCACAGCTGCACGCTTGCATGCCTGCCCGCGCCATGCATGGATGTGCATGGACGCGGGAGACATGCACGAGCATGCGGCCGTGGTGAGAGAGCGTGTGGGTGTGGCAGCAACCGAGACCTGCTCACCGCCTAAACATTGATATTCGTGACCGAGTCTGTCTTCTTATCCACCGTCATTTGAATCTGGACATGCAGGACCTGCAACACGACACAGATCGATGTGCAGTTCCACATATGCGAACAACACACTGACCTGCTCTTCGTGCGTGTCGCCATACTGCAGTTTGCCAACGCTGTCCGCAGACGCAACCGTATGCGTGCCGGATATCGCGGAAAGTGGGATGGACATAACTGCTGCGCTGGACCCGATTTCGTGCACGTGTTTGCGCATGTTGAGCGTCGCAAGGAGGAAGTTGAGGAACACTATATGGCACGTGTGAGCATCCGTCGAAAAGAGAGGGAGAGAGGATTGAAGGTGGGGAGGTACATTTGGGCATCGCGAAGTAGAAGGCGATATAAACGAAGTTGTCGGGCATCTTGATGAACTGTGGGTGTTTCCGTGTCAGGGAGAGGGGAGAGGAGAAAGGGGGGGACGTGCGGTGATGAGGCAGCAGAAGGCGAAGATGCTGAATGAGTTGTTAGTTCGGGCACGGATGCAGACGGGAGTGGGAGATTTACGTCATGAGGACGCAGGTGTTGACGCTGTACAGTATCAAGACCCATATGATCGAATCGGTTCTACAAAACAAGAGATAGGACATGTCATCATATCGAGCCCGCAACATCAGATATAAGACACGAGAGGGGGTAGACTGACCTTTGGAAGCCCGTCCGATGTCTTCCAAGCAACCAGCAAAGTGAGACCGCAATGATGAAGTCCGCGGTCAGGGCGGTGGCGAAGCTCAGGTACAGGATCCACTGATCCTCCATTCAGTTCCATAGCAGTTTCATACAAGGCGTGACATGCTCACCGAGATCTTCGCCAGCTCAAAGTAGCTAAACACTCGGTAGCTGTGTGGCACGTTCAGAGTCATAGCATGGATGTGGCACGAAGATGGGAGACTTGCCGTTCAATGGGGAACACAAGAGGGGCGAGCGCGTGCATGCGGTGCGCATGTGTGCACGTCTAGGTGAGCGAGTACGTGCTGCAAGGGAGTATGTGGGTGCGAGCGACGAGGGAGGTGATGTGCATGGGATGGCGAGCGACATGCCGGGAACGCTCGATGCATACTGTATTTTAATTTTTAGTTTAGTTTTAATTAAAAATAAGAGCTTACCGGCAACCGACGACGACGAGCGTCATTTTCACGGCGAGCGCAGGGCAAAAGACGATGAGGACGAACAGGCCGATCTAGCCTGATGACGTAGATGCGGTCGTCGATGCACCCATTTCGATACGTCGATGACCACATCTACGTCATCAAATATCACGTGACTTGGTCAGTGGCTCCAGCCACCAGGCGCTTACCCGTTCGTGGACTTGTGTGCGCTTATTGTGGCGCTCGGGTGGCTGTGGGTTGTTGGGCGCCCCGTGGGTGCTTAATTGTCATCAAATCGCGCGAAGTCTTTGCTTCTTGACTTCTTGATCTTCTGGCCCTGATTTACATTAAATCTCTGCTTCTTCTGTCAATCTTGCCTATCAATCTTGAATCTGACTATCTACACACCTCTGTATGTCTGTCCTTGGCTTGTAGAACTTGTGTTGAGTACTGACAATCATCTGTTGACTCCCCTCCCCTATCTTTCACCTCTTTGCACCTCCAAGTCACTTCCTCGCTCCCACTTCTCATTCTACCTCTCCATATCACTTCAAATGGCAGACTCTCCTCAGTGAGTAATATATTTCTACATGATTTCACAGGTTTACATGGGGAATAGGGCTGGAAATGGAGGATTGGCTGTGATTCCTGCTCCTGGGGAAAGAGTGGAGCCTTTCTCCCTCAAGGGAAGGAATGTTAAGCTTCCTGAGCTGTTCCAAGTCTTTGGCCACCCCTTAGAACCTTTTCCTGAGGGGAAATGTTACCTTTATTTGCATGACATGTCCCCACAGACGTCTGCCACTTTTGCAAAGTGGTGCCATGAGGAGATGACGTTACCAGTTGGTTTGAAGAAGGAGGCGGATGCTGCCAGTGAGTTCATGCATGCTTATATTCTCTATAACCCTCGCTCATTGCTAAATTGTAGGATTGCTGGAGTTAAAGCTGGGGGACTGTGTTTTTGCACGGACCTCTAGGAGATGGTGATCCCAACAACGATATAATCCAGTGCTGGATAGTACCCACAGAGTTCGTAATTATTAATTTTGTTCATCCAGTAAAATTTAACGTCACTGTCATTATATTAGTCATACAGCCAGACGTTATCGAGTGCGTACAGTGATTTGCCACTCGAAGTTCTAGGCGAGCGTTCGGCTCGATCTCCCCTTCCTCCGTTATGGAATGCGGAGAGGGAGACATATGAGTATGGCTATGCCTTTGAGCGCTCCCCGTATGTGGTCCCTTTGAAGAGTCACACCGCTAAGGCACCACCTCTCCGCGTTTATCCGCTGACGCAAATGTACCAAAGTCCTCACAATCTTACCGGTCCTGCTGCGGGGACCAAGGTGTATCTCAAACATTATGGAGCATCACAAGCTTCGCAAGAAGATGGTTGAGGTACTTGCGTCGCATTGCATTATTAATTAATTATTATTTTTTGTTTCACGACAGTTGGGAACACAGATTGCGATCCAGTGTTTGGAGACTGGGCCGAAGTTCATTACAGATGCTTTGAAACTTCAAGCCAATTTAACTAACCTTCCGCCCTTGGTTTTGAGGGCAACTATGCTTCCCTGCGGCTCAGCTTAATTTGGTACCCACTAAGTCACATGAAGAGTTTGAGAAATCTGGTGAGTTTTTAATTTTTTTCTCTGAAAATTGTAACTGATAATGCTTGATAGCGGGCAAGTTCAAGGAGGACTTGGGGCATTTTGCCGGCAAGCACGTGGATGGCCACGACTCATATGGTGGTCTCACGGTTATGGTGACCAAGTCAGATTTGGCTCCCACTGATCATCCTGGCCTTTTTCATGCTGCAGAGCTGGGTTGCTATATTCAGCTTAGTGGCTTATGTCTCGCTGTATTCTCTGGTCTGTGCTTTCATGGGGGGACTCCCCCGTCGCTGCCAGAGGTAAAGTGGCTGAGCCGTGGTCGTGCCGCTTCACTCAGGTTTTTTATCCGAGTGGTCCGATCATGGACGGTGCTTCTCGTATTGCTTTGGCTCCTTGCCTGGTGATAATCTACTGTGTATTGGTCCAGAGATGATCGCTCCTGAGTACGTCATTCATTTTTGATGTCTTGATTGTGTTTAACTTGTTATTTGTAGGAACGATGGTCAATCTGGGGCGTTACCTTCCAATATGGCCAACCACATGTCTGAGGGTCATGCCTGATGAGTCGCGAGGCTCATTTGACTTTGTCGTCCGCTCGCTGCTCAGTTGTCCAGTTTGTGTTGGCAGTCTACACCCGACATGAAGATTTCCATGGACTTGGACAAGTTTCTCTCTGCATTTAATTACGTATCAGAGACTTCACCGATACTTCTCATCTGCGTGGAGTGTATCTATCATCCAAGCCTTGGTCGCTTGGGCCTGGTATGACAGCGGTCGATTCTGAGTCGGGGTGTACTCGGATGGAGGCTGCTCAGTCCTGGATTGCACACAAGGAGACTATGACCAAGTTTATACCTTCTGTTCTGCTAAGTCGGGGGCCGTGCGTGGTCTTGGCCGTTCAAGTATGTTTTTAATTTTTGTTTGAGTGTCTTCACTTATCGCTATTTGTTCAGACACCCGTAAGAAAGTGGCCGGTCCGACAGCAACTCGCAAGGCGAGCGACAAGGTTGTGAAGCCTGGTGCTCTCAGACTTCTTATTTTTGTTATAATTTATGCTGACATATTTAATAGCCATTAGGAAGAGCGTCGCCATGCTCAAGCAGATGGTGATGATGAGGGTGGGGCAACTGAGCCAGAGTCTCAGTCAGAATATGTGGATTCTGGTCGTTCACGTGGTGCGTTATTTTTTTATTCTGCTTGTAGATCTTACTAAGCTGTCTTTAGGACGTAAGCGTGCCACAGATGCTTCTGTGTCTGAGCACTCTGAAGATGACATAGACATCTCTGTGTCCAAAGGTGAGCATCATCCACCATTGCATTGCTGTTTCATGATCTCATTTATTTATTTTAGTTGATAAGGGTAAGGGCAAAGCATATAAGCGTGTACGCATCATGCAGAGTTCAGAGGAATATGAAGGTACGTAACACATGTTGTTCTTTATAGAGTGATTCTTATGTTTGCAAATAGAAGGTAGCGATGCGGGCTCGGGGGAGGATGGGGAGGAAGAAGCGATGAGTGTTAGTGTGGCCATGGCTGCTAGTCGTCACACAAAGGAGCTGGAGCTATGCCTCGCAACTCAAGATGCAGGTGCTGGACCGGCAGGGATAGGGATCGTCTTCGTTCTGCACGTAGGTGATAAATCATGTCTGTATGATATTTTAATTTGACATTCTTCTATGTCAGGTTCTGAGCGGAATGAGATTGATGCACATGCACGTTGATGGCTATTTCTGCTGCTGAGGTGTCAGACATTACAAGTGCATAGCATACTTTGTGTGCCAGCTTAGAGCATCACTAATTTATTTATGACAGTTTCCGGGACTGAACCGCCCATTACATCAGTCTCTGAGTCATCCATTTCTGCTGCTCCAGGTATGTTAATTTATGATTTGCTTGTCCATGCTTGATTTTAATGTCTTCTAGTTTATGCAGATGTGTTGGAGCTGTTTTCTCTCAGCAGTCTCACACGTACCCTGATGAGATTGCTAGCATCGCAATGGCGATAGAAATGCAGAAGCACTTTCAGGGTCCTGGCACATGGCAGTCACAACTTGCAGAGTTTGTTGCAGCCAGCAGCAGTGCTAAGCGGTTCACTTCTGACTTTGCCGTCTCTGTCTCTAGAATTTGGGAGCCTCTCCAGTTTGCTAACACTAAACTGGGGACTTCCAAGTTGGAGCTCATCATATTCAGATGCCAGTAATGCTCTCTAACTGTGCTGCCTGGGCTTGGCTCAATGACCTGGTCCTTCCTCACTGCGCCTCCTTCCTTGTCGACACTTCATCCACCTCTCATAATGACTTGGATTGGCTAGCTCGTCTTTCTAGGCTCATTTACCAACAGTTCATTTTGCGCAAGCCGGGACCGTTGTTCCTTCACAAGTGGGCTTGACAGATATCTCTGACGATGGTCATGCCTTCCCTCTCCCTTCTTGGTTTCGCATCTACGACGACGATGACACTCGGTTGAACTACATGCTCAAGCTTATTCTAACATCGTCATCCGTTGGTTAAATTTTCCACAGGGCATCTCGGAGATCCAAGGTCGTTTTGTGCAGTACGTGGTGGACACTTTTCATGAGGAGTGTTGCTGGTGTCCGCCTTATGGGATGTACACCGCAACATCAACTCTCGTGTTCTTGGTCACCAAGGGGGGCGTACTACAAATCTGAGCACAGATGCGTTATCACCATTCCTTGCTTCTCTCACGCTCTTCCACTCCATGACCATACCTCTGCAGAGTACCATGTCCTTGAGGAGATTGGACAACAGGTCCATCGCTGTGGAGTTCTCACTGAGAAGTTCAATGACTCACATCCTTCCACTTCCACTTCCTCTTCCTCCACTTCCATGCCTCCCACTCCCCCACTCCTTTTGCTCATGGCCTGCAGCGCATTCTGGATTTCTTCTTTCTGTTGCTTCCACTTGTTGAGGAACAGGCAAGCCTCCTATTCCCCACTTCTTGCTTTGTCCTTGGAAGTCTGGACAAGCGCTTCCCTTTCGTCAGCTCGCTCCCTCCTGTGCCAACATCACCTCCTCCCATGGTCCCCTTCATCCAGCCAACATCGACAAGCCGGGTGGTTTTGCGAGTGCCTGTATCTTTCGTGGCATCACCTTTGCAACTCAGGCAGCTTTGGGATCCACTGTTTTCTTTTCTACGCTTGCTGATTGGGATGCATTTGTCGCACTGCACGCTCATGACGATCCCACCTTCTTGTGCTGCAAGGAGCATATGGTACTGCTATTGCCGGTCGGTCTATCCACTGTGCATCAGCTTATTTCATTGCTGAGCAGCAGTGGAATGTTTGGCTGAAGTCTCACTGCGACATCCATGGTCGTGTGGACTTTATGGAATGCTATGCCTATTTGCGTGGTCGTAACAGCAGTACACCGCAGATTGGTAGGCTGGTTTCCATGCTACTTGCTGCAGATCTTTACTATGCTGGAAAGGTTCGTGCACCAGGTGTACAGGAGATGGGAGGACTGTGTTTGATTTGGACAGTGGTGCGATCAAAGGTTTGAAGCATCTTCCACCTTCTCCCCTCTGATGCTTCTGCTCCTATGGTTGTTGATATGTTTCAGCGTGTCTCCACCTTTGTGATGGAGAACATTCCCAAGGAGATTGCTGACAAGGTCTCTCTTGACTTATTCATGGTGGAGCACATGCTTTGCAAGATTGGCCGCTCTGCTGCGTACTTCAAGTATTAGATTACTTCATATTATACTTCATTCATTATAGTTCATTTGATTTTGTATCAATTATGATCACTCGAGCTTTGAGTTCATGTAAAGAATGCTTGCATACTTATACAGAACAAGTATTGAAGTCATACGTTCAAAGGACATATTCAAAGGACAATAACAACTGTTTCAACCGTCCCTTCTCTGCTCATCATTCTTATCATTGTCTTTCTTGCACACAATAATGCTGCAGTTGGGCCTGCATACATTTCACTTCAAAAATTTCTTGAGGACTTTGCTGCAAAGCTGCACGTTCTCCATCAAAAGCAAAGTGAGCTCATTTTAGAGCGAATTCTTGTAATTAGTGACTTATGCATGTATTCTTCCATTGAGAGCTTCCTCCCTCCTTCGTGCCCATCCCAGTCGCTGAATCTTTTCACCCCTCCTTCCCTCTTCATCCTCATCATCATATCCAATCTTTCGCTTCACCTTCCGCAGTGGAGACACCCTCGTACTTCTGACTCGTTCCAGAATAATCTGATTGAGGTCCTAACATGTGATTGTTATATATCTGATTACGGGTGTAGAAAAAAAAACTTGCCTTTTCCACCACACGACTGATAATGCAAATGGCGTGTAGCTTGGGAATTACCACAAATGTATGTTTTCGTTTGAAATGAGGTAATGCACAGAAAGAGACCTGAAGTTCGACTAAATGTCCCAGTTGGATCTCTTTTGGCTTGATCTCCACATGTTTAGTCGTTCTGTGATATTGATCAATCATATATTAAGAATCAACATCTATGTTTACGTACTGGTGGTTATCCTAGTGATTGTGGTTATACTTTCGAAATACTGAACCTGGTTATCTGGTAGATGTAGCTCGTTGGTCATCTCTGCAGCTAAGACACCAAGTGGATCGATGAAGAGTGAAATATCTATGGAGGTACATCCTTCTCCTTCAGCAGCACTCGTAAGGTATCTGTTGATGAACTGAAGTGAAATGTAACCATCCACTCGAGACGGTGTCCACTTCTTCAGTTCCCCTTGTACGTGTGCACCAAAGACTTGGTGAATCGCTACGATGCCTTGTGCTGCCTTATCAAATCCAGGAGCTCCAAGGCCTGTTAAGGTGATGGCCTGCTTAGCCATCTCTAGTTTGTTTGGAAGTCTACGACTCAAACATTTAATGACTTTATAACATATGGACTGAATCACATACTGGTTACGATTAAGAATCGGAGGCAGATTACGCTTGGAAACGTAACCTTGTATCCGTAATATAACTTCACATGGATCTTCGCCGAGGATGGGTCATATGGAGTAACCATGGTCAACGGCCTTGTCTGCCACTCATGATGGTGGTGGCGACTCTTGCTCGATCAGGCTTATTGTACTTGTTAGCAACTTTTAGACATGAATTGTGTGGACATACCTCAGCCATACAGGCCAGCTGAACATACTGCTTGGGTCCCGACACTGCATCTTTCATCACCTCCTCCAGCACCTGTCCTGTCATTGACTTGTAAGCTATTCCTGTGCATTCAAAATCAACTTCACATACTATATTTCTCTGGATTGCTCAAACAGTTGTTGTGTCGCCATGAGAGTGTCGTTGATGATTCTGAGTGATTGCCACGCAAAGGGAATAAATTCCTGATTTCTACGAATAAATTGTAAATAATCTCACGACTCTAGAACATTCGTGCTCAACTTACCAGCTCTGGATCGTTTGCACATAATCACGCCATCTACTCCTCATTGCGCTTTACTAGTCCGATGGATGTCCGATAAATTTCTGGCCAATGGTATTGCATTTATTATATCAATGGGGAGAGTATTTAAGGCCTCACTTTTTGCGCATTCTCTTTCGTATTCTGGTCCTCCCCAGATTATCTTATTCTTGACGTCTTGGTTACTTTCTTTATCCATTTTCAACTTATGCCTCCTCGCGCGTCCGGTCGTGGTCGTCTTAGTGTGGCTGCTACAAGGTATGCCTTGTGATCGTTATATTATCTTGTTATTGAACTAATATTCTTACTTATAGTCGTCGTGCTAAACCAAAGCCCTCAAGTCATCCGAGAAAGTTGCAGACTCCATGTACGTGCCTTTTAATGTAAATATCTCTCAGACTTATCTCTTTGCAGTGACGTAGCCACCAAGTCTTCTCTTGTTAATGCAGGGGATGTGAAAGACGTTGTGTGAGTCAGATTCTGATGCTTATCATTGTTACACGTACTTATTACCATTTACTCAGCTCTTCTGATGAGGAGGTAAGACCTCGTCGTCAAAGGTATGTCTTTATTTATCTTGAATATCAAACTATTAACATATCCTTCATAGTCCCGAATGGGATATTGAGCGTATTCCTCAGAGTCCTATTAAAAAGTATGTCTTTTTACAGTATATATATGTTACTCACTAAGCTGCTTATTAGGAAGGGGACCAGCACACCTCTCTCGCCTCAATCACCTTCTCCACGTAAGGTGGTTCAGAAGCGAGGCAGAGTCCAGGTAGACTCGGATGATGATGATATTGAGCAATCAGAACTGTACGTGTGTCCTATGATTAAAGTGAGAATTGTTGACATTCATATTGATTGCTAGTTCCTCTCCCGTTAAAAGGACCAGAGCAGGAAATACGTGAGTTCTGTCATTGTTTTAGCATGGTATAATTCTAAGTGTTTCATAGGGTCAAGTCGCGAAAGGCTGGAGTCATGTCTGATAGTGACAATAACCCCTTCCTGGACCTTGAAGTGGGGTCCGGTATGTGTTCGCTTTGTTCTTTCTTTTGCATTGATCTGACTATATGCTTTAGCAAGCGGGCAAGAAAGTCATGACCTTTCTGAGTCTGGAGATGAGTCAGTGCAGGACTATGATGATGAACAGACCATGGAGGAACAGCTAGCCGAGGACATTGAAGAGGAGACTGACGAGGAGGATTTACCTCAAACCCCTGGGTTTTCAATTTTTTCCATAACGTGTTTCTAATGATTACAGCACAGTGTCAAGAAAGGTCGCAAATCCCCCTTAAGGATTCTGCAAAAACTCCGTAAGTTATCTTTTTCTCTTGAGTCCAATTTAACATTTAATACTTATTTCTATACAGCGTCACCACGATCGCTGACAAGCTGTATGTTTTCTCCTTTATTTTGATTTATATATTTAACCTTTGTTCCTTAGGGATGACGTGGAGATTGACGACAACCTGGATCCCACCTTGGGACGCACATATAAGGGTCTGCCGAAATTAAAGTATGTATATATATATTATATTTAAGGGCTATGTATCTTATTAATACTTTATTATAGTTCTTGCTGCTACGTGTCCTTCCAGGAGGTTCACACCGTCATGTACACGCCGTATATTCTCAAGAATTACGAAGTCAACCAAAAGTAAGTTTGCAAATATATCATCTGTTATTTATCTCATGGTTTCCAGGGCCATGTTGCAGGTCATCACTTTTGTGAAGACGCCCTGGATATTCAACCCTGCTCGGGCTGATAAGGCAGGTTTCAGTGCTACTGTTTTGAGCGGTGACAAGTAGGTGACCTTGACTAATCATGATATTTATTTCTGACTTGTTTTAGGTCCAATGTTATTTGCAACACGGTCTTGGATAGCTCAGCTCAGCGCATCATGGCCATGACTGTTGGTGTCGTGCAGGAGAGTAATCTTATGCAATCTCGCCCGATTGGGTTAAAGGGTTATTATGTCAAGGATATTAGTATCCACCCAGTCAAGGACGAGTGGGAGCGGCCGTCAATTTCTATGGGACCATTTTTAACATGTGCCAGCTCACCATACCCACCTGGCAGAATGCAGTGACGTTCAAGACCATTCCTGTCAATCTTGGTATGTCCTCAATTACTCCTTGTTTTACTTTGATTTGATGCTGTGATATTAGATACGAACGGAAGCGTGGTGAGCCCCCATTCGGAGGGGATGTGTGTCAGTCCTACCAAGAAGATCACTCAACAGCGCTCTGCATTTTCTGTCTGGGTCATACTGGACCTCTCTATGGTCTTCTGGATAAGCCTGGTCTTTTTACGACGGATGAAGGTAAGAATTACTTTGAATAAGTTAATGTGTTTCTAATCGTTTTCATTCTCAGTCATTATTTATGATGCCCGTGAACTCATGAAGAAGACCAAGAAGCCATCGACCACCCTTAACTGGGAGACGATTCACAAGGATTGTCCACGATTGAAGAAGGATCTTCCTCCTGATTCTTTGGTGACTGTTTTTCACTCTGTTGGGTTATACACAAAGGATGCGATCAGTATGAACCTGTATGCTATTGTTCTGTTAGCGTATTCTAAGTAGTGTTCATACATTGTCATGAATAGTAACATAGTCCTTGCCAAATTGCAAGCACGAACCTTATGGGATATTGTCAGTGACTTGTAGAGAACAAGGGTGAGCAATCGAATAGGGCCCGATGCCCACATGTAAAGGGTTACAAACAAGTGAGGAATACTATCAATGACACCTGCTGCAAACTCTTCCCAGCTTTCCCATGGTCATGCACTTCACGTCGCTCACCACTAACCAATCCAAAAGTCAACATGACTTTGCAGGGGCATGTGCATCTGAACATATTACTGATCCACTGCTGGTGATGCTGTGTGCAGTTGTGCAGTGTTGATATCGAAAGGTAGACACATGGACATGTGCACACATGCAAACCAAAGAAGGTGAATGTGCAGAAGGTGGAAACATGGCGAATCAATGACAAGAATTGTTTTGATGATGAGCTCAGACAGATGGCCTAACTGGATGACATACCTTTGATTGTCGACATATCCAAATGGACATGTCGATGACCAGAGCTACATTTGCATTTGGTCAGTGACCGTCGTTTCCACCAGGCACTTATCCATTTGGACTTCTGCACACCTATTGAGCACTTAGACGTTTAGCAAATTGGCAATTTACTTTCAAGCATCTTCATCAAATCTTGCTTCTATTGACAATGCTTAAATTCTATCTTGGAACTTAGTGGCTCAGATGTAGATTAAATATGATTTTCTTTAACATTCCTTCAATTGATTGAGACGGAGTTATCCGGAGTTGCGGAGCTTAAATAAGTTTTTGATCCATTGACCAGTTTGGTGTCGTCTTCTTTACACTTTCTTTTAACAGTTGCTCTTCCAACATCATTAACTCAACATGCGTATCATTGGTTCTATCTATGGCCTGCCACTCTGTACTTTGGTGTAGTCATATGTCTTGCAATGTTGACATTAAATATGACACATCTTTCACAGACACCAGGCGATTGATATCGTTAAAAATTATGTGGAGGGCCACTATGAAAATATAAACCGTGCCCCTTGTGGGTAGAGTAGAGAGGCTACTCTCAAGTATGTGACCTGCCCCTTGTGGGTAGAGTAGAGAGGCTACTCTCAAAATAGGACCATGCCTGATGGCAGAGTAAGACGGCTACTCTCAGTATGACCGTGCCCCATATGGCAGAGTAGAGACGGCTACTCTCAAGTATTGACCGTGCCCCATATGGGCAGAGTAGAGACGGCTACTCTCAAGTATTTGACCGTGCCCCATATGGGCAGAGTAGAGACGGCTACTCTCAAGTATTTGGACCGTGCCCCAAGGGCAGAGTAGAGACGGCTACTCTCAAG
>LUGG01000025.1:600000-839721 GCA_001683735.1 Grifola frondosa | reverse complement strand
GGCCCGCCTGTTCTCCACTGTCCTCACCGCATTCAATGTCGATGCTATAGGTTGCTGTAGCCCGATCCGACCCACGTGACCATCGCTTTCCTCATGCATATATCGGTTCAGCTCATTAGCTTCGCCGTCAATCTTATGTTCATTACCTCCACGCATTCTGGTTCACCAAGTCTTCAGTCCGCCTTCGTGGCTTCTACTTATGCTGTAGGCATCAGCATTCTATGGTTCCCCAGTTTCATTTACAGCGTTGCCTCCACGTCAATTGGCATCAAGCAGTGGCTAAACTCTATGGACTCATCTGTGCGTCGCACTCTCGTGAGCCTGCCCGCCTGAGGCAGAATCGCTATGAAAGCCTGGTGAAATGGCGCGTGCTCGGAATCCTGATGCTTCTACCTTCGCTCCTTCAGGTCTCCCTCACCTTGTTTCCTGTTGGACCGACGGATCCTCCGGAACATCGCCGCCATCGTTGTGACTCCTGCCACCGCCGTCCCCAACCTTATCATCATATCTCCCAATCCTCCACCCGTAACTGCTTTCACAAGTCTCCATAGGCATTTGGCTTCTTGCTCGTGGCGAGTGTCATATCGCCTGATATCGTTGGCTCTGGAGTCGAATCGCATCGCATCATCCCTGCCAATTATATCAGACTTTACGTCTATCAGGTCGCTCTCAGTCGCTTACGACCTTTCGATCTGACCCACATACTACAGCCGCGGGAACAACAAAAAAGAATCTGCTGATTACCGAACAAGCCATTTACCATCTACTGTTACGTCCCGTCCGCATCTAGTGCGCTCAAGATGGATGACGATTTCCCCAAGATTACGATAGAGCAGGCTATTTTCGCCCCATCGCCGTCGGTGTAAACTGGACGTACTATGTCCGGAGAGTCGGCGTTAATTACTCAATATTGCGTTGACGATGCACATGATGGGGTGGTCCCGTTTCAAAGTTGAATATGATTGAAGTTATGTTTCTTCAAAAAAAAAACAGAACATTTTGCAGATAGTGATGACGACAATATGTAGATGAGGGGAAGATGTGCCGAGCGATAAATCCTCCTTAAGGTGGAAGGAAGAGACAGACGCGCTCCTCCGTGCACCTATACTCCACCCATGCCCATGTGACCATG
This sequence comes from Grifola frondosa, assembly GCA_001683735.1. NCBI lineage: Eukaryota > Fungi > Basidiomycota > Agaricomycetes > Polyporales > Grifolaceae > Grifola > Grifola frondosa. The sequence goes on along the minus strand of LUGG01000025.1, from coordinate 838,589 downwards.
TCCCTCCCAACGCATGCGTGCTTCCCTACCTCCAGCGGTCGCCTATCACCACGGCATATATACCCTGCAGCGTCCGCATTCCCCTGTTACAGCAACAGATCTTTGATGGGGTCAGATGCCTACCAGACGTCAACGATGCCCATCCATACATCTGCCTGACATCACCGAGCTGGAACGGAGCCTCCTACAATTCTTCTATCGTAGGCCAGTCCGAGTCCGTTTAATTACCTGCGGGAACTGACTTGCGCAACCCACATCCAGCGTTTATCCATCCTTCACACTCAATCAGGAGGCGTGGATCGGCATCCTCTCCATTTCCCGCCGCCGCCGCCGTGACATCCAATTACTCTTCGCAAACCTGTCATCAAGTGAGGCCATCCATCTCATAGCAACAGTGAAAAATGCTAGGTGCCTACGAACAGTGACCTCACGGCTCTACGCTCAATCGTCGAGCACAACGCTTACTCGACCACTGAGGACAACGTTCGGTGGCCACGTTGTGACGCATCCTCGAGGCTCATAAGCGATTCAGCGTGAAGAATGCCAGAGGATGTTACGATTGATGTGCACGGATTAACATGGCACGGGTGCTGCAGGCTGTTTGGAAGACAACACCGCGGTTGGCATGGTGGGTGACGGCATCTATGCTCTCCAGGCTTCGCGACGACTCACCTTGCCATACTCAAACATTCTTGGTTCAGTTGTCAGTCGATGCTACTAGTGTAATCAGTCATATCAGTCAGTATTTTCTCTTTTGTTTCTGAATGCAATATTGTGCCCGGCGGCCTGACGTACATATGCTATTGTGAGCGCGAGGTCAGTTATACACGTCGCACTGGCGATCAGCGAACAGGGCCAACTTATCACGTCATTTGGGCAGCCCCGCTAAACCAAAGTCCTTACTTCGATGCGGAACTGCCTTCCACGAAATTTCGTCTTTAGGTCGTGGAACAAGTGCGTTTGTTTTAATTTCTGGATAACTTTCAATTGAAGCCTTGCTTTACGTTTGTCTGCGAGACGAATCGCTACGTAGACATGGATTAAGGCTAGTGGGACATGCCCTAGGTTTGTCGTATGACCATTAACTCGCCAATCGCCAATATCGAGGTTGTGGAAGCAACGAGATGACTGACTCCTGTTGACGGGGGCGCCAAAGGGGAACGAGCGTCAACCGCACGTCCGAGCCTCCATCCCTGTTGCACCCATAGACGAGTATGCGAAAGTCGTCAAGCAATAACAACTGCCACACGTGTTGGGGAAGGGCTGTGCAACTGTCATGGCCCACATGCCTCGCCTTTTGGGCTGAAGAAAATGATCCGCATGTCCGCCACGCCGCCCCACGCGTCACGTCATAGGTCTGCGATCCATCAGAGGCTGCCTCAGATCGGTTCCGCGGAGTTTTCTGCTCCTGCCCTGCGTCGTTGAGGCCTTCAGCCACAGAAGCGTCGTTATCGCGCGGTGGCTCCCTGCGCCCATCGTACTCAGGTTACACGGCGCGTTGCGGCAGACGTTCTTTGCCTCTCTGTGACAAGCTCTGTCTCTCGAACTGCACTCTCTAGTCGTTCTTGGATCGTGGACGCCTTCACGACGTTCGCAGCGCCACAGCTGCACGTGAAAATTCGCGGTCATTCGCTTGCCATGCATATCATTGCGATACGGCGCGGGCATCTTGCCATCCGCCGTGGCCGCCGCACATCTGTCCATGTGGGATTATTCGTTGCCGGCCAACGTGCAATATGGACTCGCCTTTGCCACTGGTCCCTGTACCCGGCACGCTACCAACCTACCTTGCCTGATACACAGCCTGTGCGTCAACTTCCCCCGACGTACCCGTTCAACTAGTCGTTGTTTATTCACCGCCATCGTCTCGAACCTATCCGTGCTGTTGTATCAGTGGATGTGGATGACAGGCAGCTTATTTACCTATATTGTTCATCATCTCAATGTTCCGAACAGCGCTGCGATGCGTGTTGCATCCCGGCGCCACGAAGAACCGTGTAGATATAAGAGCAGTCTCTTTGTCTCTGCCAAAGTATTGAGTCCTGCATCTTTCGAACTACATATCATGTCCTCCACCATCAGCACCGCAGAAGTCCAGTACAAGTGAGTGACTCTTACCGCAACCTTTCCTCATCTAATATATCCTATCATACAGCTTCATCTTAAACAATTGTTATGTATCGGCAACCGGTCAGTGGTTCACAGACGATCTCCAGTCAATTGTTCATTCCTATTCGTCACAGCTCTTCTAGTTTATGAGTACCTCATCACATTTGATCGTGAATACCGACTAGTATGGAAGCGTCGATTTTCAGCGGCCACCTTACTTTTCTTGCTCGCAAGATATCCCCTGCTTCTATGCTTAATTCTTAACCTTCCAACTTTATATCCACTGTCAACAAGGGTACAGTTCTCGTCATAATACTGCAGACCACCTTTGCCCACTAATAGTTCCCAGAGCTGTTCTGCATTGATATGGTTGACCACAGCTTTGGAACTGCTCTTCTTGTTTTTGGTGCTAGGTGAGTAGCCATGCGATATTCTGATCTCTGACTGGTTATTGATATTCCATAAAGCATTTTCAAGTCTCCGAACATATGCCTTGTCTGGTCGTCAATGGCAAATAGCTGCATTGACATTCATCTTCTCACTGGTTCCTTTCGCCATTGCCCTGGTGAGCTCTGTACTCGGTATTGAGCTTTACATTTAATTGAAGTGCGACACATACTTCTAGTTCGCAGATGCACGGCAAGTGGTGGTTGCCGCTCCACCTCCCGTCAATTGTGCAGCAGACATTTTGATCTTACCGGAGCTACTGAACATGTCAGTGAATTTCATCAATGCCACTAAAGCTCGTTGACTCAATCCGTGTGTCATATAGATGTATGTAGTGGTGTTGACATCATCGCTCGAGTGGTCTGCTCACGCAATAATCCAAGTGACGTATGTACAGCGTGCGACAACAATCGCCACTGAAATGCTTGTTCTTGCGGTGACCATACGCCAGACATACTGGCAAAGACGAGCTGCCGCTGAGGCCAACCTCTGCACTCCATTGCAGACGGTGATCATGAGGGACGGTCAGTTTCCCAGTTCTCCTCAGTATATGCACCGACCAATCATGCTCCATCAGGTACTGTATACTTCTTGTAGGTTGTCATTAGTTAACACAGGCCCGCGTCATTTGACAATGGTTCATTTAATAGTGCATTGTTGATGACGACCATTGCAGATATTGTATTGGTATATCTGGGAGACACCTTTGTAGGGAAGCTGGTCTCTAATGCCTACCACCTCTTACTCACGGGTATCGTGTATTGTCATCAGGAATTGTACTCATATATCGACAAGTTCATCGATCCGTCAGTAACTGCGATTAATTCTCTTCATTTTGATTTTTCTATTGATGTTTGTTGCGGTACAGAATAACATCAATTATCATTACACGATTCATCCTCAATCTCCGTGAGGCCGATGGATCCCTGTGCGGCACCGAAGATGCCAGTCGCCCATCCTTTGTGCGCTCCATCCAGTTTGCGGCTTTCGTCGAACCTCTCGGTGCCCCTCTCGACCACGAAATCTCGTTCTCTGCCATCGATCCGGATTCCTTGAATGAGCAGGAAGCTGATGGAGAGAATGAGGACGGGAATGAGGACGTGCCGGGCGATGAGGAGGAAATGGTGTCAGGTCAGGCAAGCAATCATGAGTCGACTGAAGCGGAGGCTGGTCCATCTAGAGTCAGGGAGTAGGACTGCGATACGTTTTCGGTGTGTGCTCTCTCGTCACTGTCTCAGACGTGCTAATGCTAACCACAGAATAGAAAGGTGCAACGCATGCAGGAACTGGAGTCGGTGTGCCGTCTTGCATGGCTACTCGTCGTTTTCTTGGAGCATCTTGGTCTTGTAATTCGTAGAGATCCGCTGCGGGTGCTGCACTAAAGCCCCATCGCTGTGACTCTCTTATCTATTTCCTGTATTTGCGAAAGACGCTGTTGCTGAATATATTCATGCAATGCACTAGGGCGAACATATGATATCATCCGACTGAATATTGGCAACGTTAGGCAGAAGGTGGAGCAGAATCACGGACACGTCGGATCCCTTTTCGGCTCTCACTGTGTTGGAGTTCGTGCATTTCTCTGTTCTACATGATCGCACGCATATATATATCGTTGTCAATAGCCAATCGGTCTCGAACCAATCTCTGTTCTGCAGCGAAGTTACCTGAAGATTGGATCCCAAATCCATATGAGAATGGCATTCTGCATTGAATATCGGTATATTCTGTCCTTTCACGACAATTCGTCATGGTAGGAGCGAGTATTAGTGTGCGCGTAGAGGAACGCGGAAGCACGACGCTTACTCAAACCAGCAAGCTCTGCAGCCGGATGAAGAGGTTTTCACGTATTTCTGTCCGTTGTCGAAGCTGCGAAGGAGATAGCAGGCCGGGGAGAGAACATGATACCCATAGCCTTTAGATCAGCCCGAGGAGGTCATTTCCGTTCCTTGGTCCGGGTGTGGAGATGCTGAATTGACCCGCTCTCCTTCGCATTCCGAGTCTGGCTATTAAAATATCAGCAATGAATCCTGAAAGCTTGAACGTGGCACTGGAGGCAGGGGTTTGAGCTTGCGCATTGGGATGCAGTATGGCCAATCTGCCAAGATCAGTCAGAATCGCCTTCTCATGTGGCTCACTTCATTCAGCCGTCGCACATAGTTTGATCTATATCTGGATCCTTCGGCGCAGATCTATGTACATCGTCAAATATAGCATTAACGCAGGCAAGACGCAAGGTATGTGGTGTCTTCAGGATACCTTTCTCGATCTCCGACCTCGCAAGACATTCAAGATGGTACGGTGCAAAACCCTGATAATATATGTCAAAGAATCAGCCATCAGAAGGGCCATGATATGTAGAGTACAGTGCACCAAATCTCCCGTCGCCCCAGAAGTCTGGCGAAAACTCATGTTAGCGTGGACGAGAAACGTAAAGACGGTAGCACGTACCTCAGTCGACACCTTCCCGGTCACGATATATTCTACAGAGCACTTTCTGAAACTCAACGTTCAACGCTGGCGCTGTGCTGCCGGAGTCCGGAAGCCCACCTCATCTCTATTTTCTGTAGGTTCTCTGATGTAAAGCTTGTACTTGCGGTCATGGGTTGTCGGACTGTTGAGACGCTGGTCAACGGAGATGGAGAAGGGAGTGCTGTTTCGGAGGCGGCGAGGAATTCGTGTACAGGGGAGCCATGCTGTGGTGTAAGAGGAAGTCTGCTAAAGATTGTATAATAAATTCTGCAGCTGGAGGTGTCAGAGTTCGTGGTCGCATTTGGAACGCGCGCGGCGAGAACGGACGCGTCACGGTAACGTGACGCGCTGATCGACATCCGACGCGCACCTTCCTCTTTTTGCGGATACGGTTAGCTGTTACTTCATGCTAATAGCTCGATCCGCTCCTCGAAGGTCGGACACAGCTATCCATTTCAGGGAATTCACTGCTATCAATACAACGACGGCGCAGCTTCGATGCTGGTCATGAGCAGAGCAAGTTGCGGATATCGTCGTTGGAGATCACGATGCCCCACCTTTCCGAACAAGGGGAGCCTGAGCTCGATGGCGATTCCGCGCCGCTGCGCGAAAAGCGCATGGAAGGCGCGCCGTTTCTCGGTCTTCCCGCGCCGTCGTCGCCAATCTCAGTCCGAGGCGAACGGTGAACGTTTACGGCAGACAGATTGACATGAAGATTCTGAGAGTGTTGTTGACGAGGACAGTCAAGTCCTGCGTCCTCGTGGCGAAGGTAAGCGACCCTTGATCGATGCATACCTGTGCAGTAGCCGCATAGGTCCTCAGGCCTCAGCGCTCAGCCTCTCGCGCGTGTTTCCATGACACCCGGCCTCATGCACTGGTATCTGGAGCGGTTCTGATACTTGCCGTTATGGATACATGGTTCGATGAATTCACTACGACGCTCATACTTGGCCTCATGCACGTGGTCCTCCTGCGGCTAGCGTGCTGGGGTCGGGCGACGTAGATGCCTCAGCCCGTGTGGACACTCTCTCGACTAGGATCATCATGCGTCTATCTCATAGGTTTGTACTGGGTATTAACATATGCATCACTGCATCGCATTGGATATACTTACACCATGTTGTAGATTGTGGTCAAAATGTATATTGACCCGCTGTCTGCGTGTATCCACTGATCGAATGCAGCTTCCGAGGACGTTGAGGATCAATCAAATGGTGATGTAGGCCCTCGGCATGTCAATTCGACTCGGTCAGATCAGGTATCCGGTCAGCTCAGCATGGAAGGTTCCTCATGGTGACTGGAATCGGTGCTGTCTTGTAGGTACTTCGTTGAGCAATTCGTCATGTGCTAACTACCTGTTCAAAGATTAATTCTCGTAAGAGAAATGTATTCCCTCATTAGCTTTTCGTCGCGCTGCATTCAACGCCTGCTACGTCAATACAGTGATCATAGTAGACAACAGGCTGCTCTTCGAGGACTAGCCAGCTGCCACAGTGAGCGCCATGCATAGGTTCCGAACAATTCATCAAGCCATCTTTCGAGTTGAACAACATCGATGTCTCCCACAATTCCCTGAAACATTAGACGGGAATTCTCTTCGCCTCCTGACATGCATTGCTTGTGTTTGCCGTGATGCTATATATTTGCAGCAATATAAGAACCTCTGGAACCGTTGAGTTTCACTAGGTCATCCTGCTCCCCCATTACCTCGCGTTGGTGACTCGTCCAGCTGTAGCATTCAAGATGTTCTCCAAAGCCTCTTTACTCACTGTCGCTCTCGCTCTCCTCGCTTCTGCCACCCCACTCCCTATGGACGGCGGTGTTCACATTCCGCTCCAAAAGCGCGGGTCCTTGACCAATGCCGATGGCACCTTCAACATCGAGAAGGGCATTCACGAGAGGATCAAGTTGGAAAAGTGCGCATGTCTTGATGGCCCTTTTTGGACTGACACTGACGATGCTACGCATGATTTCTAGCAAATATAAACAGAACCTGATCAACTTGGAGCGCAACATCGGCCAAGACGAGTTCAAGAAGATGTTCCCTGATGTCAACACAGCGTCCTTCCATAACGCGCGGGTCTCCCGCTCACCGACCAGGAAGACGACGCCGAGTGGACCGGTACTATCTCCATTGGTACTCCCGCACAGAGCTTTGTGATTGACTTCGATACGGGTTCATCCGACCTCTGGGTCTCCTCGTCATCGTGCTCGAGCTGCAAGGGACACAAGATCTACTCCCCGTCCTCGTCTTCTACCAGCGAAAAACAGGAAGGTACCTTCAGCATCTCCTATGGGGACGGCTCAACAGTATCCGGGTCTGTGTATACAGACACTGGTATGTCTTAATCTATCAGAGACAACGATTGCACGTATCGAGTGTTAATGCAAATGCTACAGTCACTGTTGCTGGCATCAAGGCTACTGGGCAGTATCTCTCTGGCGTTACTAAAGAATCGTCGTCGTTCGCCAGTGACCCCGCGGATGGTCTGCTGGGCTTAGCATTCCCGGCTATTTCCAATCTACGCCACGTATGTCTCCCTCCTCTACCTAATACTGAAGCAAGCTCATGCTCTTTCTCAGGATCCATTCTTCTTCACCGCAGTACAGCAAGGAACTGCGCCGCAAGGGGTCTTCGCCTTCAAACTCGCCTCTACTGGCTCGGAGCTCTACGTCGGTGGTACCAACTCCAAGCTTTATACGGGAGATATCGAATACCACGACGTCTCTTCCTCTGATGGATTCTGGCAGATCGGTGGTGGCAGCGCAATACTGAACCACAAGACGGTAGCGTCTAACATTGAAACTATCATCGATTCCGGAACTTCGTTGATGGGCTCCTCATCGGAAACCGTGAAATCGTTCTACAACAACATTGAGGGCTCGTCTTACGATGAGGAATCCGGATACTACACTTTCTCTTGTAGCTCGGTCCCCACGGTTGCCTTCAACTGGGGAGGCAAGACCTGGGAAATCAGCTCGAGCAAGTAAGTGTCGACATGGTTCGCTAGATGTCGAGTGCCTGATGGCTGATGAATACCGTAGCTTCAATCTTGGAGAAGCCAGCTGGGGTAAGTGTGTTGGCGCTCTCATACCGCTTGACCTCGGCATGGGTGATAATGTCTGGCTTCTTGGTGACACGTAAGTGTGTGTTCATCTTCAGCGAATGCGAGTTGCTCATCGCATGTTGTGATCTCATCGCAGCTTCATGAAGAACGTGTACACTGCTTTTTCCGTCACTGACCATGCTGTCGGTTTCGCCACCCTCGCCTGAGCATGAGCTATGATAGCAGCAGCGGTGGTTGAGATGACCTTCCTTACATGAGGTGTGCATGTTGCTGAGGGCAGATGATGATGTACCGAGTATTAGTGTGTAGACTATACAAAGCAATGTGCTGTTGGACAAAGAATCTCAGAGCCCCACGGCACTACGACGTTGGCGCAACCACAGTAATCGTCCACAGCTGAACTTGGAAGTTTGTGAGACAGGCGCCGGCCGTGGCCGTGCAAATGTGTTCATTCGCCGACTGCACGTAGTACGGTCATACTACTACCACCCCTTTCACTCGCGACATGTACGGGTGAGTAGTCTACGGCCACCTCAGGCAGGGGAATCGTACGTTACGTAAGGGTCTTTGTGTCGGATGAACAAACCGTGCTGAGGGTCGACGACTGGTCAAATCACACTCAATATCGACTCTTGGCGCAGCATAATTATGGTAGATCAACAAGGCGTTCTCTCGTACGGGACTCTGAAATATCCACAGGGGACTACTATTACGATGCTGACATTTTGAAGACGCCTACAGTCCGCTTCTACTGCGCGAGTTTTGACTTAAGCTGTTCGTGCCTCAACCGCGCCGTCGCGGACTCGTTCGAATTAAATGGGCACGTACTCATTGTTCCCATTGAAAATCTCAGTACCGCTCGATCGGGCTGAGAACCCTTACATTGAGTTCCAGTTTTCGATCAGAACTCGTTCTGTATAATGCGGTCGGTGGGGATGACAGAGTGTTGGCGTATACGAAGGACGGGGAGAGTTGAAATGCAAATTATAGGGAAGTACGTTAAGCATTAAGCTGTGTCTGGGGAGACGAATATGAGACAGAACGCACATTCAGCCACATACACATCGGTATACATGGAGCCAGCACGGTCGAGACGTCGTGTTGAGCCATAGTCGCCGAGATTTGTGGACGTCGACGCCAAGGTCGATCCCTTGTGTGATCAGGAGCCATTCGCAACTGCAGCGTCATCCGGATGTTAGGACGTACAAGCAAGAACCGTAGGATGGTTATTGACAGAATTGTCAAGTTGATGGAGTCGTCTTGCCGTAGGGTGTCATATACGAGAATTGCATCACCAAAAGTGGTCATACCCTCGTCTGAGGTGTAGAGTTACTTGCGAGCATGGGTTGTCGGACTTTTGAGATGACGCTAAGAAGAGAGACGAGCACAATGAGGGTGTTGTAGTCTGCGACTTCGTACTCGGAGTTGGAGAGGGTGTCGTGTACAGGGGAGCTAGATTGTGGCGCAAGGGAAAATCTAAGCTGATTGCAGTGGGGATATAATCAAACCGCAGCCGGAGAGCTCGAGATGTCAGAGACAATCGCATTTGGAACGCACGCGAGAAACGACGCGTCACGGTAACGTGATGAGCTGATCGACATCGATCGACTCTCGGCTTGAACTCGATCACGCGCACAACTTTGATCCTCTTCATCGTGTCTCGTCCATTTCTTTGCAGTCGGCATGCACCTGCCCGAATTCACCAACACTTGCTTGACCGCGGAGGAAATGGGATAGGCCCTGTTGAGGGTGCGCCAAGGGGAAACAAAGGCACGAACCACACCTCCGATCCTCCATCCCTACTATGCACGAAGATTGTCGGGCAACAGAGACCAGCACACATATAAAGGGAGAGCTAGGTAGCTATGGTATACCACGTTGCAAAACAACAGGCGAGATCGGGTGTCTGAATGGTGCCGCGCCGGGAGTGCGAGTGGACGGGCGGCGAGGCACGAACGAGGATGATATGCCCCGGACCAGAGATAACTCGGGGGATAATTCATAACGACAAACACTGCTCCCTCCTGACGCTTCCTTTCAGTGTGTTTGTTCCCCTTCTCGTCGTGCGCTCGCGTATCGTCACCATCGTGGTGTAAATAACCAGCGTCCGCGATCCCCTTACATCGGATCTCATCGATGTCGTCCTGCCCGCCGTATCCAGTCACACTGCGGCCTGCGCGTACTACTATACAGATGCGTCTTGACGGCATGTGCAGCGCGGACGTATGTAATGATGGATTGACGTCTTCCCTTCCTTCTCGCACTCGAGCACCTTGCAATTGATCGACATCCTTTTTTTATTCCTTAGCCCACGACTAGTTCAAACCGATATTATGCACATTTTTGGGCCTTCGGTAAGCGGGCATGTCCTCCGCTGTTCTCACCGCATTCAATGTCGATTCCATAGGTTGTGGCAGCCCACCGATGTGACCATCGTTTCTCACCCGGATATCAGTTCAGTCCCTCGTTCATCAATTCCGCCCATCCCCGTTATCTCGCTCTCCAGTCGATCTTCATGGCTCCTCGGTATGCTGTACGTATCGGCATTCTCTGGTTCGCTAGCCTCATCTACAGCCTCGCGTCCGCCATAATCGGCGTCGAAGGTGAAACGGTGGCTGGACCAGTACAGCTATGGATTCATCAGCTCGTCGCACTCTCGCGAGACTGCCTGCTTGCGGCAGTGTTGCTACGACACATTGGTGAAATGGAGCGTGCTCGGAATCTTGAGGCTTCTTCCTCTCCCCCCTGCAAAACTCTCTCGCAATGTTCCTTCTTGGACTCGTGGATCCACCCTGGAACAGGCATCATGCTGTCGCTGTCGTTGCGACGGTCCTCGTCACGGTGCTGCTACTGTTCTCGGCCTTCACCATCATACTTCCGTCTTTCTCTCGCGACTGTTTCTACAAGTCCCTGGAGGCTCTTGGCTTCTTCTTGCTCATGCAAGAGGTTCTGCGTCCGGGAGTCGAGCTGGATCGCACTGTCGCTGGCCTATCACATCAGACGTTACTTCTATCAAGGTTGTTATCAGCCTCTGGCTATACGAAGCGTCCATCCGACCGACATACTATAGTTGGCGGGAACAAGAGAGTCTGTTCGGAACGAGTCGTCAGTCCTCGAATGGCACATCCTGTTTGCATGCGATGCGTCAAGATGGACGATGATTTCCTAAAGCACACGATAGAGCCTTGTTTCTGCACAGTTGCCATCGAGATTATTGTGCCCTGCTACGACGACATCCTCCGCCACCGTGCCGACGATCTCGGTGAATTGCGCCAGACATGGACCCACAACCGCAGTGTCAAGTCGGTCAATGCCACACTCAGTCTTCCCCTCTGTGCGCTGGAGAAGCTCAACACGGGAGACCAGAAGTACCATGAGGACCAGCTGTGTATTTTGCGGCGCTTGGATACATTGTGGGGCTCCATCGGAGACTACGAAGTGGAATATTCGGCGACGGCGAGGCTGCTTGGTGGTACAGCGGAGATGTTCCTGAATCAGTTTAATAGACGATGTCGTGAAGTGTGCAACATCTTCCCGTCTTCCCGCAGATCATGCGCAATGGTGCGTTCGATCTTCTGTCTAACTGCTACGTGACAGTCACTAAAAAAGCACTTCGCGGGTTGCATCAATACAGATCTACCACTCAATTCATTCATACACGATCTCTTGGTGCATGTTCGCGAGTGCTCTATATTCCTAGACTTATGCCTGGCAGGTCTGCAAGTCGCCACTTCGGAGAATCTGCCGTCCCGCGACGACGAAGAGTTCCACAATTAAATCCGCCAAATTCTTTCATCTCTTCGGGAATACCTCGAGACAACCGAATAAAAAGACCGCGCCACGTACTGGTTCGTGCGCGACATGGAACGCATCTGCAGACAGATCCTGCTCGTCGCGCAGACCTTCCCCACGCTGATCGCTGCGCCGAACGACCTAGTCGAGGTGTTGCGGAGGGTGACGAAGGCGAGAGTCGCGGAGCTTACAGACGAACATTGTGAATTGCTGCGCGAAATTTATGGGATCGATCGAAGGATGTTATGGGAGGATCTGGCGGAGTTGACGGCCATGCCAGATCCCAGTTCAACCTGAGGCATCAGGTGCGTTCAATGCAACTGTTTGAGTGTTCGAAAATTTTATTTTGCTCTATATGACCAAATTTTGAAGGCGCAGGTTGAATAAACAGACCCATCGCTGCCTCTGAATTTAATGGCATGATGGGAAAAATGCCACAGGGCCGGTATAAATGCGAAGGAGAACAGAACCATACCACTACCGTCGTCTCGTCCCCTTCAGAGGACTAAGAATGTTTCGAATTCGATGTAAGGTGAAATGCAGCATGCAGAGACGGTGAGGACTCGATATATAGCTGCTTAGTATTCCGAATGCGAAGCGCACCAGAGAAGTTGAGTAAATAGGAGACTGGGAGAATATGTAGTTCCTTGTCGCGGTGACCTGAGGTCCTTAAACTTCGTTGCCTTTAGGCATGTTAGATGTTCAAACGTTCGTGCCTAGGCAAATGAAAGCAACATGAAAGATCACCGCGTTAATCTTACGCGCCGCCGACACGTCACGGTAACGTGACGCGATCCTGAGTTAACTTTGACTCCAGCAGTCTTAGTGGTCCACAGCTGCCCGACTCCCTTTCTTTTTGCTATGTCGCACCCTACCCCTGCCCAGATGTCGTCTCTTGCTACAAATAAAATTTACGGCTGAGATTTGATGCCAGGTGTAAGTTCTGCTCCCATACCTGGCTCATTGATGTTTTCATAATATTGATACTATCTGCCACCTCTTGAAGCGGTCCCAGCTGTGAGCTCTTGTCAAACCAGCAGTGCTAAACTGGATCTTCAGCGATTACAGGGGAGCAAACACGCAGAACAGCGACACGCCTCTGGCCACAGTGTCGGTGATCTGGCTTCGCGAGGTTTCCATCATAGGTTGTTGCAGGAACGATCGGCTGGACCCTCCACATATGCACGTACGCTCACCTAGCGCCGATCGGTTCCCTGCTCCGGGCCGTTGACGTCGAGTCAGTCAAAAAAGCATCCTGTGTGCGCGGAGGCTCCCGCGCTCGCAGTGCTCGGATTACACGGCGCGTTGTCGTCCAGACATTCTTCGCCTCTCTGCGACGAGTTCTGTCTCTCGAAATCCACGCTCTAGTCGTTTTTGGCTGTCTAGCGGTTCGTGGACACGTTCGCTGCGCCGCAGCAGCACCAACGTCCGCTGCGCCCCGCATGCACATGAAAATTGGCAGTAATTCGCTTGCCATGTCTATCGTTGATACGGCGGGGCATCCCGCCATCCACCGTGGCCGCCGCACATCTGTCGATGTGTGACTATTCGGTGCCGGCCAACGTGCAATTTGGACTCGCCCTTGCTATTGGTCTCTGTATCTGACACGCTATCAACCTACCTTGGCTCATACACAGCCTGTGCTTCGACTTCTCCCAACACACCCGTTCAACTATTGGTTGTTTGTTTACCGCCGTCGTCTCGACCCTATCCGTGCTGTTGTATCAGTGGATGGGGACGTCAGGCAGTGTTTTACCTATTTTCCATCATCCTAATGTTCCGAATAGCGCGTCCGATGCGTGTTGCATCCCGGCGCCACGAAGAACCGTGTAGATATAAGAGCACGGTATCTCCGTCTCTGCCAAAGTATTGAGTCTCGCATCTTACGGACTACCTCATATCATGTCCTCCGACGTCAGTGCCCCAGAAGTCCAGGAAAGGTGAGTGACTCTTACGCAATCTTTCCTCATCTAATATATCCTACCATATAGCTTCATAGAAATATGTTGCGGCGTATCGGCAACTGGTCAGTGGTTCACGTACGATATCCAGTCAATTGTTCATTCCTATTTGTCCCAGCTCTTCTAGTGTATGAGTACCTCATCACGTTTGATCGTGAATACCGACTCGTATGGAAGCGTCGATTCTCGGCGGCCACCTTCCTTTTCTTGCTCGCGAGATATCCTTTACTTCTATTTCTGCATTCTTAGCGTTCCAACGATATATCCACTGTCAACAAGGGTACAGTCCTCGTCATAATACTGCGGACCATCTTTGCCCACTGATAATTCCCAGACCTGTTCTGCATTGGTTTGGTCGACGACAGTTCTGCAGCTGCTTTCCTCTTTGTTGTGCTAGGTGAGTAGCCATGCGATATTCTGACTTCTGACCGGCGATTGATATCCTATGAAGCATTCTCAACTCTTCGAGCATATGCCTTGTCTGATCGTCAAGGGCAAATAGCTGCATTGACATTCATCTTCTCACTGGTCCCTTTCACCATTGTCCTGGTGAGCTTTGTCCTCACTATCGAGCTTTGCATTTCATTGAAGTGCGACACATACTCCTAGTTCGAAGATGTGCGGGAAATAGTGGTTGTGGCTCCACCTCCTATCAATTGTACAGTAAATCATTTGATCTCACCGGAGCTATCCAACAAGTCAGTGAATTTCATCGATGTCACTGCAGCTCGTTGACTCAATCCGCGCCTCACATAGATGTATGTAGTGCTGTTTGGCCTCATCGCTTGAGTGGTCTGCTCATGCAATAGTTTCAGTGGAGTGTGTACAGCGTGCGACAACAATCGCCGCTGAAATGCCTGTTCTTGCGGTGACCATACGCCAGACATACTGGCAAAGACGAACTCCCGCGGACGCTAATCTCCGTACTCCATTGCACACGGTGATCATGAGGGACGGTCAGTTTCCCAGTTCTCCCTCAGTGTATGCACTCCATCAGGTACTGTATACTTCTTGTAGGTTGTCATTAGTTAACACAGGCCCGCGTCATTTGACGATGGTTCATTTGATAGTGTATTGTTGATGATGAACATTGCAGATATTGTATCAGTATATCTGGGAGACACCTTTGTAGGGAAGCTTGTCTCTAATCCCTACCACCTCTTACTCACGGGTATCGTGTACTGTCGCCAGGGATCTTTCACGTATATCAACCAGTTCATCGATCCGTCAGCAACTGCAATTAATCGCTCTTCATTTGAATTCAATTGACATTCGTTGCGGCACAGAATAACAACAATTATCATCTCACGATTCATACTCAATCTCCGCGACGTCGATGCATCTCAATGCGGCGCCGAAGATCCAAGTCGCCCATCTTTTGTTCGCTCAATCCGGTTTGCGGCCTTCGTCGAACCCCTCGGTGCCCCTCTCGACCACGAGCTCTCGTGCTCTGCCATTGATGTCAGTTCCTTGAACGAGGAGGGAGGTGATGGAGAGAACGGGGGCGAGGACGTGCTTGGCGGTGACGAGGAAATGTTGTCAGGCCAGGCAAGCATTCATGGGCCGATTGAAGCGGAAGCCGGTCCATCTGGAGTCAGGGAGTAGGACTGCGATACGTTTTCTGTGTGTGCTCTCTCGTCAGTCTCTTGTATGTGCTAATGCTGACCAGAATGAAGTCTATCATGCATGCAGGAAATCGCGTATGTCTGGGCATCGCTCTTAGTTGTTTTCTTGGACTATCTTTCGTGTCGTAATTTATAAAGATCTGCCGTAGGTGATACGCTAAACCACCATCACCGCGACGCTCTTGCGTATTTTCTATGAGAACCGATGGCTTAGCACCACGGACATGTTCACCATATTTGCAATGCCGCATGCCTCCGGGCTGCCAGCTGTGCACTCGGATGGATCCACTTGTCTGAGTTCTCCATGGGGTGCTGCGAGACCAAATCGGACTCGAGGTCGCCGAGAGTGTTGTTCGACGCGTGCAGGCCCTGAACGTGGTGTACCTGTAAGCTGGCGTGAGGTGAACGATTGCGCATGGGCCGAGGAATGGTGAAGCGGGGACCTGTCCTGTTCTTATACCCGGCGCGTTGATGCACTCACACGGATGTGGGGGGTGTTTCTTTTGTTAATAATTTGTTGTGTGCGTACTTAGTATTGTCAAGCAGGAACGATGCACTCGAGCATGGTGCGGAGAATACGGAATCAAGTGCTGATCCGGTTCCAGAACTCAAATCTTCTTCAATGTGTATCTGAACTAGTTCTGTTATTCACAACAAGCTCACGACAGTGCCGCCGGGGTACGAAGGGCTTTATTCGGGAGCTCGTGGGGTGTACGTTTCCGTATGTATGTTCTAATGTGTGCGAGAACAGACTCTAATTCGCGAAATGGAAGCCGCATTAAGCTACTTACATGTTGAGCAAAGGAGGTCCTAGAACATCCAAATTTGTGCAGCTGCTAGTGCTTGATTCCTGAGCGGCAACACCATATACATACATACGTCGCAAATCGTCGGGATGACTCTCTCGAACATTACACACACCGAAGAAGATTGAAAGCTCGGGAACCTACCAGCACTACTAAGTACACATGCTGAAAATGGCCAGAAACGGGCAGCGACGTACACATGTGCGGACAGCATAAGGTTCGTGTTCCGCAGCACATCTATCTCTATCCGGTGCACGTCCCACGCGCGGACGAGGTCGTCGTACTCACGTGCGTAAGTGTCGAGCGTGAATGGCGTGATGTCGAGCGACACCGCATCCTGGACGAACTCGTCCACCTTGTACGCCTGCTTCAGCTCGCCTTCAACCGAGAGACTCGAGCTGTGATGATCGGCAAGCGTCGCTCAGTAGCAGTTTCTCGTGCATCAAGGTACGTTGACCTGGTATACCTCGAACATGCGCGTGATCAGGAACGCAAGCAGCTCGTCGAACTTGAGCGCGAGCGGCGCGTGCCTTGTTCTTGATCAGCAGCGCGAGGCTGAACGCGAACCTCGCCGCGATCCCGCTCGCGAGACAGTTGTCGATAGAGAAGCGGTAGCTGAACATCGCCAGGAACCACTGCGAGCAGCATATGCTCGAATTGATGCCCTGCCGCAGAAAATGTACCTGCAGAACAGGGAGCATTGCCTCCGTCAGGCATTCGAACTAGTGAGCGGTATGTCAGAAACGGGAGGTCCGAAGGCTCGAAGATAATTATAATAACCTGGAACTACACAAACATCAGTACCAAAATATGAATGCGTCATGTTTGAGACTTACGAGTCGTAACTGAAGCTTGGGCATCTGAGGTAGGAAATGGCCTCTAAGGTCGCACGAATACATGAACCGCACAAGGAGGCAGAAGGCTTCCTCGTCGGGCATTTGCATGTCTGGCAGCCTGGAGCCAGCATGGTCCAGGTGAGGCTCACATTAAGCAGTAATATCGCTACCATGAAGGGCAAGCCCTGGCAGTAGCTGACTTGTGGATCAGATCTACGTAGCCCATCAGTAGTGGAGATTCAAAAATCAAAACTATACATACAGCACTTATGCTTTGAATACGTTGAAAATGTTCTCTTGGCCAATACCGTGACCATCCATGAAGAACGCGTGACGTGGGAAGGTCCTGTGTTAGTGATCAGACTCCAAGCCAACGCTGAGTTTCGGGAGCTCACAAACCTGGCCAAGATCTCTCGAATTCGCTTTCTAGTGTGGGCTGACCTCCTTCAAAAGCCATACATACGTGTTCTCGAGCTCCGCATCCATGGAGATAGACCTAATGCACATTGTAAGGCACGAGATTGACGAAACAGAACGCTGGCCAGGGGCACCTACATTAGCAGCCATATCATGTTCCGCAGCGTCTTCAGGATGCCGATCACCTTTGCCACCTCTTCGGGATGTTGGGACGCAAAGGCCTGGTGATATATATGCCACAATCAGTCACTGGAAACTACAAGGAACAGATGTATCGGCACCAGATATAACACTACTCCAGATATCTGGAAGTTCACGTAAGCACGACACATGGCGTTGGCATATTGGAGCGCACCTCAATAAACGGTCTGGCAGACCTGGCGAGGTCTGTCGAAATCGTCCTGTCATGCGGTTCCTCTGTTTTAGCAGCTGCACATAGTGCGATCGCTAGAGCTCTGGATCCTTGGATGCAGATATGGCATTAACGCAGACGCAAGACATATGGTATCTTCAGAATACCTCTCTCGATCTCCGGGTTCGCAGGCTCTTCAGAATGCTGGGCGCAAAGCTCCGAGATTTGATAAACAATCAGGCATCAGAAGGGCTATGACAACCAGCGTACCGTGCACTAGATCGAACCTCGCTCGAGAAGTATGGCGGAAGCTCATGTTAGCATGGTCCAGAAACGTAAGGACCATAGCACGTACCTCAGTCCAGACCTTCACGGCGGTGATATATTCGACAGAGCTCCCCCTATAGCTCAACGCTGGCGCTGCGCTGCCGGAGTCCGGAAGCCCACCCCATCTTCATATCTTTTGTAGGTTGAGCCATGAGAGTAACCACGTACATTTCTTGCAGAGATGTTGATATCGACGTCGAATTCTGGCGTCATCGGGAGCTACTCGAGAATGCAATGTCATCACATCTCAATGTTGGCGTGCATTGTGCAAGCAAGAACCGTAGAGTGGTCGTGAACAATTGTAAGTTGATGGGGTCTGTCTGGACGCCATCTCGATCATTGTACCTTCAGAGTGTGCAGACACTCTTCTGCGATGTGGAGCTTGTATTTGCGAGCATGGGTTGTCGGGCTGTTAAGACGTCGGTCGACGCTGCGCGGAGAGACAGAGCAAAGAGACGGTTGTGGTCTGGGACTGCGAACTCGAAGGCGACGAGGGAGTCGCGTACAGGGAAGCTAGTAGCATAAGACGAAACGGATGGATTGCAGTGAGGACTATATAATGGAGACAATCGCATTGGATGAACAAAAACGCGAGAACGCGGACGCGTCACGGTAACGTGACGCACTGATCGACATCGATCGAATCTCAGCTACTCTTCATCATACCTCGTCGTCCTCGAGTTTGAACTGGATGTGGAGAGTTGACGTTAATTGCTTAGTCTGGCGTTGACGATGCCCATGACAACTTTGTCCGGTTTCAAAGTTGAGTATGATTGAAGTTATGTGCCGTCAAAAAAAAACAGAACATTTTGCAGATAGTGACGACGACAATATGTAGATGAGGAGAAGATGTGCCGAGGTCTCTACCACAGCCATAAATCCTCCTTAAAATGGAAGGAAGAGACTGACGCGCTCCTCCGTGCACCTATACTCCACCCATGTGACGATGTCCCTCCCAACACATGTGTGCTTCCCTACCTCCAGCGCTCGCGTATTGCTACGGTGTATATATCCTGCAGCGTCCGCATTCCTCTGTTACAGCAACAGATCTTTGATGGGGTCAGTTGTCTACGAGACATCAACGATGCCCATCCATACATCTGCCCGACTTCACCGAGCTGGAACTGCGGAGCGTCCTATAATCCATCTATCGTAGGCTAGTCCGAGTCCGTTTAATTAGCTGTAGGGAATTGACTCGCGCAACCCCAATACAGCATTTATCCGTCCTTCACACTCAATCATGAGGTGTGGATCGGCATCCTCTCCATCTCCCACCGCCGCGGCCGTGCCATCCAAGCACTCTTCGCAAATCCATCATCAGGCGAGGCCATCCATCTCATTTCCATAATCAGAGATACTTGGTGCCTTCCAAGAGTATCCTCATGGCTCTGTGCTCGATCGTGGACCACAACGCTTACTTGACCACGGAGGAAATGGGACAACGTTCAGTGGCCACGTTGTGACACATCTTCGAGGCTCGTGAGCGATTTAGCGTGCAGAATACCAGAGGATGTTACGATTGATGCGCACGGATTAACATGGTACAGGTTTTGCAGGCTGTTTGGAAGACAGCATCGCATTTGACATGGTGGGTGATGGCATCCGTGCTCTCCGGGCTTCGCGACGAATCACCGTGCCATACTCGGACATTCTTGGTTCGGTTGTCAGTCGATGCCACTGTAATCAGTCAGTATTTTCTCTTTTTGTTTCTGAATGCAATATTATGCCCGACGGCGTGATGTACATATGCTATTGTGAGCGCGAAGCCGGGGTATACACGTCGCACTCGCGATCAGCGAACCGGGCCAACTTATCACGTCTTTTGGGCAGCCCCGCTAAACCAAAGTCCTTAATTCGATGCGGAAGTGCCTTCCACGAAATTTCGTCTTTAGGTCAGTGGAACAAGGTGTGTTTGTTTTAATTTCTGGATAACTTTCATTAAAGCCGTGCTTTACGTTTCTCTGGGAGAAGAATCGCTACGTAGACATAGATTAAGGCTGGTGAGACATGCCCTAGGATTGTCGTATGATCATTAACTCGCCAATATCGATGTTGTGGAAGCAACGAGATGACTAGCTCCTGTTGACGGGGGCGCCAATGGGGATCGAGCGTCAACCGCACCTCGCTGTCACACCCGTAGACGACGATATTAGTCAAGCAATAACAACTGCCATACTGTGCAGCTGTCATGGTCCACACGCCTCGCATTTGGGCTGAAGAAGACGATCCGCATGTCCGCCACGCCGGCCCACACGTCGCCGAGGCTGTCTCAGGGACGATCCGCCAAACCCGGAACACTGCACGCTCCGCTGCAGATCGGTTCCGCGGAGTTTCCCTGCTCCTGCTCCGGGTCGTTGAGGTCTTCAGCCACAGAACCGTCGTGTTCGCGCGCCGGCTCCTTGTGCTCGTCGTTCTCGTATTACACGGCGCGTTGTTTGGGAGACGTTCTGCGCCTCTCTGCGACAAGCTCTGTCTCTCGGACTGCGCTATCGAGTTGTTCCCGGATATCTGGCGGATCGTGGATGCCCCTACTTTGTTTGCTGCGCTGGTGCTGCACGACGCCCGCTGGGCCGCGCGTGCGCGAGAACCTTCGCGCTAATTCACTTGCCATGCATGTTGTTCCGATACGGCGGGTCGTTTCTGCCGTGGCCGCCGCACATCTGTCGATGTGTGATTATTCGGTACAGGCGAGCGTGCAATTTGGACTCGCCCATGCTACTGGTCTTCATATCTGGCATGCTACCAACCTATCATGGCTGATACACAGCCTGTGTTTCGACTTCTCCCGACATACCAGTTCAACTATTGATTGTTTATTTATCGCCGTCGTTTCGAACAGATCCGTGCTAGTGTATGAGCGGATGTGGATCGCAGGCAGCGTTTTACCTATTCTCCAATCTTACTAATTTTCCGAACAGCGCGTGCGATGCGTGTTACATCCCGGCGCCACGAAGAACGGTTTAGACACAAGAGCACGGTCTCTCCATCTCTGCCAAAGTATTCAGTCGCGCATCTTTCGCACTACCTCATATCATGTCCTCCGCCGTAAGTGCCGCAGAAGTCCAGGAAAAGTGAGTGACTCTTACCGCAATGCTTCCTCATCTAATATCTCCTACCATACAGCTTCATCACAATATGTTGTGGTGTATCGGCAACCGGTCAGTGGTTCACGTACGATCTCGTGTCAATTCTTCATCCCTATTTGTTGCAGCTCTTCAGTGTATGAGTACCTCATCACGTTTGATCGTGAATACCGACTCGTATGGAAGCGTCGATTTTCGGCGGCCACCTTACTTTTCTTGCTCGCAAGATATCCTTTGCTTCTTGGCCACATTCTTACCCTTCCATTGATATATCCACTGTCAACAAGGGTACAGTTCTCATATTATACTGCAGACCATCTTTGCCCACCAATAATTCTCAGAGCTGTTCTGCATTGGTTTGGTTGTTCACAACTTTGGTTCTGCTCTTCATTTTTGCTGCGCTAGGTGAGTATCCGTACGATATTCTGACTTCTGACTGACCATTGATATTCCGTGAAGCATTCTCAAGTCTCCGAGCGTATGCCTTATCTGGTCGTCAATGGCAAATAGCTGCATTGGGATTCATCTTCTCATTGGGGATTTTCGGCATCTCGGTGGTGAGCTCTGTTCTCGACTTTGAGCTTGGTGTGTAATTGAAGTGTGAGACACACTTCTAGCTCGTAAATGTGCCACGAGCAGTAATTGCGGCTCCACCTCCCTTTAATTATGATTTAAGTTATTTGATCTCACCAAAGTTATACAAAATGTCAGTGAATTTCATTGATGTCACTGATGCTTGTTGAATCAACCCGTATGTCATATAGATGTATGTAGTGCTGTTGGCATCATCGCTCGAGGGTCTGCTCACGCAATAGTTCCAGTGGCATATGTACAGTGTGCGACAATAATCGCCGTGGAAATGGTTGTTCTTGCGGTGACCATACACCAGACATACTGGCAAAGACGAGCTGCCGCGGAGGTTGGCCTCCGCACTCCATTGCACACGGTGCTCTTGAGGGACGGTCAGTTTCCCAGTTCTACCTCAGTGTATGCACTGACCAATCATGCTCCATCAGGTACTGTATACTTCTTGTGCGTTATCATTAGTCAACGCAGACCCGCATTGTTTGACAATGGTTCATTTGATAGTGTATTGTTGATGATGAACATTGCAGATATTTTATTTGTATATCTGGGAGGCACATTTGTGGGGAAACTCGTCTCTAATTCCTACGAACTCTCACTCACGAGTATCAATGTACTGTCATCAGGCATCTTCCAGGCAGTTCATCGAACCGTGAGTAACTGCGATTGATCGCTCTTCGTTTTGATCTCTATTGATATCCGTTGCGGCACAGGATACAAACAATTATCATTTCACGATTCATGCTCAATCTCCGCGAGGCCGATGGATCCCTGTGCGGCACCGAAGATGCAAGTCGCCCATCCTTTGTGCGCTCCATCCAGTTTGCGGCGTTCGTCGAATCCCTCGGCGCCCCTCTCGACCACGAACTCTCATTCTCTGCCATCGATCCGGGTTCCTTGAATGAGCAGGAAGCTGATGGAGAGAATGAGGACGGGAATGAGGACGTGCCGGGCGATGATGAGGAAATGGTGTCAGGTCAGCCAAGCATTCATGAACTATCCGAAGCAGAAGCCGGTCCATCTAGAGTCAGGGAGTAGGACTGCGATACGTTTTCGGTGTGTGCTCTCTCGTTACCATCTCGTATCTTCTAATGCTGACGGCAGAATAAAAATCTATCCTGCATGCAGGAAATTGAGTACGTCTGGCGTATGACATCACTCTTAGTTGTTTTCTTGGAATATCTTTCGTGTCGTAATTTAAAAACGATCTGCCGCAGATGATGCGCTAAACCACCATTACCGCGATACACTTATTTATTTCCCATTTTCGCGGGAGAACTGACAGCTTAGCACCACGGACATGTTCACCGTATACGCGGTGCCGCGTGCCTCCGGGCTGCCAGCTGTGCACTCTGATGGATCCACTTGTCTGAGTTCTCGACGGGGTGCGTGCGAGAAGCCAAATCGGACTCGATCACGCTGAGAGTGTTGTTCGACGCGTGCAGGACCTGAAGGCGGGCGCGAGGTGAACGGTTATGCATGGGCTGAGGAGATGGCGTCTGTCCTATTCTGATACCCAGTGCATTGATGTTCTCACACGGATATAGATTGCATTCCTTTTCTTAATGATTTGCCGTGTGCATATCTAGCACTGTCGAGCACGAAAATTGCACTCCAGTATGCCGCAGAGGGATACGAAGGATCCAGTGCTGATCGACTACCAGAGCTCAAATCTTCTTGAATGTATGTCTGAACTGGCGGCGTTATTCACAATGAGTTCGCGGCGGTAATAAGTCACTTACGTGTTTGAACGAAAGGAAGTCCGAACAACATCAAATTTTCAGTTCCTAGTCCTTGAGACATGAGCGCTGAGCAGCGATACTATACACTTACATGGCACATACCTTGCACATTGTTTCTATCCTGCACCTCGAGGCGTAGAAACGACGGAGACATGGTAATCTCTGCACAGCACTTCATCAAGGGATATAAAATGATAGAACATTTCAAGCGTTCAGATACAACGCTTTCCCGGAAATATGATGGAGACGCACCGTAGTCAAAGCAGGCTCCTTATCATGACAGGATTATGATCACCAAATTGAATCACGCTGGGCATCATAAGTTCAGGCATTACGGCGTCATCGTTGCCGGAGGTGTATCTGCACCGCACTTCAAGAGTCTCTATGGATGCTAGATTTGCGGGATGATGGGTACTGTGGTAAGCCACCTAGTGTGGATGACGTTGATGGGCGAGTGGCGAATGCAAGGTTAATGGTTCTTGTTCTTTGCGACATAGGTCAAACAGTACGCCTTGTCTCTTCGGAAAGTCAGAGCACTCGTGGTAGTACGTACACTCACCACGTTTAGCCTGGCACTGCTTGCAAGGGTGTGATGGTGTCACTGTTAGGGACGCGTGATGCGTTGATGCAGGTGTGGACGTCGATCGAGTCGTGATCATGATCGAATATGGGCGCGACTAACGCCAACGCGTCACGGTAATGTGACATCGATCTTGAGTGCCCACTGCCCGACGCGTCCCTATATCGCACTCTATCTCTGCCCAACTGTCGTGTTCTGCGACCAAAACATCTACGGCT
Organism: Grifola frondosa; assembly: GCA_001683735.1. NCBI lineage: Eukaryota > Fungi > Basidiomycota > Agaricomycetes > Polyporales > Grifolaceae > Grifola > Grifola frondosa. The sequence continues at coordinate 814,169 of LUGG01000025.1, read as the reverse complement.
GAGGCTGCTCCCCATGGTTCAGCAACAGCACTGGACCGCTGCGCGAAACGCTTGGAACCCGACGATCGCGAGGTGAGTTCTCATTTTCGTCCTGATACGTCCTATGTGAGTCGCTTGCTTGAGGTAGAGAATACTTAGGCGGTGGATGCCTGGGCTCCCTCCGGATCGCCTTCCGCTACAATATCAGGTCTCTGATCAAGTCTAATAAGTAGCTCACTATGACACTCGGATGATTCTATTCCACTACGCAGCGAAACGCGGCAAAGGTCAATATTTCATCAACGCACTGGACCAAGTCTCGCTTGCGCCCTCTTTCTACGTCGGAAGCTATCTGTTGTCGAATACGACCTGTCTTTGCACTGTATGTCTAATCGGACTTCAATCTGAAGAAGAAACCACTGATCGAGGAGGATGAGGAGGACGGAAATGAGATGGTTCGAGAAGGGCTGGGACTGAATGCTAGCATTCGGCCGAGGCGATGTTTCGACGCCGCGATCCGTGGAGGCCTAAGGAGGAAGGGGAAAAGGACTAGGAGGATGTGGAGGATGAGGACAAAGACGAGGACAATGATGAGATTTCCCGAACGTTCGGCTCTCATTGTCTCACATCAATGTATTCTTGACCGGATTTGTGTTGCCATACTCCCCTCCCAGTGTTCTCTTCATCCCTTTCGTTGCCGTCTCCCTTGATTTCGCTTGACTTGTCTTTGCTCTCCCATCATGTTTCTCGAGCTGCACTTATGTTATTTGAACTTGTTTCCTACCGATTCGATATTGGACCGCTCGTTTTCAAGCCTCGATGGCCGGTGTCCACGCTGCTGTGGCTTGAACACCTCATGCGACTTCTCACCTATCCTCACATCGAAGACTCACATGCATCTGGATCTGTTGCAGTTTGTGTTAATACTCTGCTGCATGCGTACAGCGAAGCGCGCGGTACGTCTCTATTAGCCCAACTATCCCGTTTTGTCAAGCATTCATAGACATGTGCATGATGTACTAGGTTAGCATACTTGACACAGCTTCCGGTATACGGATCTGCTATGTCATCTGTTCATCTCAATTTGCCAGAGAGCGTGACTAGAGGCGTGTAGCACACACAACACGTGTCGCCGAATGCCATTGAGGCATCAATTCCGCTTCTATACATGGCTCATTGATATTCTCACAATATTGATGTACTGTCTGCCTCTTGAGGCTGTCCCGCCTACGCGCCCTTGTCGACCTAGTAGTGCTGCACTGGATCGTCAGCGGTTACAAGTGAGCAAACACATAAAATAGCGACACCCCTCTGGCCACAGTGTCGGTGATCTGGCTTTGCGAGGTGGACAAATGGTGGCTGCCTCCTCGACTCCCAGATCATGCATCGATCTCCAGGGACGCCGCCACCCAGATCACGCCAGAAGTCCGTAATCCATCAGAGATTGCCTCAAGAACGAACTGCCGGACCCTGCACACTGCACGCTCAGCTGAAGATCAGTTCCGCGGAGTTTCCTGTCCCTGCTCCGGGTCGTTGACGTTGAGGTCTTCAGCACAGAAGCGTCTCATTCGCGCGACGGCTCCCTGCGCTCGCCGTGCTCAGGTTTCGTTCACGGATGTCTAGTGGGTTGTGGACGCCATCACATTGTTTAATGCGCTGGAGCTGCACGATGTCTGCTGGCCAGGCCGCACGTGCACACAAACCTCCGTGGTAATTCGCTTGCTGTGCATATCATTGCGATGTGGCGGATCATCCTGCCATCCGCCGTGGCCGCCGCACATCAGTGGATGCGTGATTAGTCGGTGCCGGCGAACGTGCAATTTGGACTCGCCCTCGCTACTGGTCTGTATCTGGCACGCTACCAACCTATCATGGCTGATGCGCAGCCTGTGCTTCCACTTCTCCCGACATACCCGTTCAACTATTGGTTGTTTATCTACCGCCGTCGTTTCGAACAGATCCGTGCTGGTGTATGAGCGGATGTGGATCGCAGGCAGCGTTTTACCTATTCTCCAATCTTACTAATTTTCCGAACAGCGCGTGCGATGCGTGTTACATCCCGGCGCCACAAAGAACCGTGTAGATACAAGAGCACAGTCTCTCCGTCTGTGCCAAAGTATTGAGGCTCGCATCTTACGGACTACCTCATATCATGTCCTCCACCGTCAGTGCCGCAGAAGTCCAGGAAAGGTGAATGACTCTTACCGCAATCTTTCCTCATCTAATATATCCTATCATATAGCTTCATCTTCACATGTTGTTCTCTATCGGCAACCGGTCAGTGGTTCACGTACGATATCCAGTCAATTGTTCATTCACATTTGTCGCAGTTCTTCTAGTGTATGAGTACTTCATCACGTTTGATCGTGAATACCGACTCGTATGGAAGCGTCGATTTTCGGCGGCCACCTTACTTTTCTTGCTCGCGAGATATCCTTTGCTTCTTAACAACATTTTTACCCTTCCAACGATATATCCACTGTCAATAATGGTACAGTTCTCGTACTACTTATACTGCACACCATCTTTGCCCACTGATAATTCCCAGAGCTGTTCTGCGTTGGGATGGTTGTTGAAAGTTTTGGAGCTGCTCTTCTATTGTCTTGTGGTCGGTGAGTAGCCATACGGTATTCTGACTTCTGACTGGTGATTGATATTCCATGAAGCTTTCTCAAGTCTCCGAGCATATGCATTGTCTGGTCGTCAATGGCAAATAGCTGCACTGACATTCATCATGGCACTGGTTCCTTTCGCCATCATCCTGGTGAGCTCTGTCCTCGGTATAGAGCTTTGCGTTTAATTCAAGTGACGACGCATACTTCTAGTTTGAAGATGTGCGGCAAGTAGTGGTTGTCACGCCACCTCCCATCAATTGTACAGCAGACTACTTGGTCTCACCGGAGCTGGACAACAAGTCAGTGAAATTCATCGATGTCACTGCAGCTTGTTGACTCAATCCATGTGTCATATAGATGTATGTAGTGCTGTTGGCCTCATCGCTCGAATGGTCTGCTCACGCAATAATTCCAGTGCTGTATGTACGGCGTGCGACAACAATTGCCGCGGAAATGCTCCTTCTTGCAGTAACCATACACCAGACATCCTGGAAAAGACGAGCTGTCGCGAAGGCCAATCTCCGCACTCCATTGCACACGGTGATCTTGAGGGACGGTCAGTTTCCCAGTCCTCCCCATATATGCACCGGCTGATTTAGCTCTATCAGGTACGGTATACTTCTTGTAGGTTGTCATTAATAGTTAACACAGACCCGCGTAATTTGACAATGGCGCATTTGATAGTGCTTTGTTGATGATAATCATCGCAGATATTGTACTGGTATATTTGGGAGGCACCTTTGTAGGAAAAACCTGTCTCTAATCCCTACCGATCCTAACTCACGGGGATCACGTACTGTCATCAGGAATTCATCTCGTACCCCAGTGTATTCATCAATCCGTCAGTAACTGCGATTAATTACTCTTCATTTTTATATGTATTGATATTCGTTGCGGCGCAGAATACAAGCAATTATCATCTCACGATTCATACTCAATCTCCGCGAAGTCGATGCATCCCAATGCGGCGCCGAAGATGCAAGTCGCCCATCTTTTGTTCGCTCGATCCGGTTTGCGGCTTTTGTCGAACCTCTCGGTGCCCCTCTTGACCACGTACTCTCGTTCTCTCTGATTGATGTCAGTTCCTTGGACGAGCAGGGAGTTGATGGAGAGAACAAGGTTGAGGACGTGCTTGGCGATGACGAGGAAATGGGGTCAGGTTTGACGAGCATATATGGGCCGACTGGAGCGGAAGCCTGTCCATCTAGATTGAGGGAGTAGGATTGCGACACGTTTTTGGTGTGTGCTCTCTCGTCACTATCTCGTATGTGCTAATGCTGGCCGCAGAATAAAAATGTATAATGCATGCAGGAACTGGAGTAGTGTTGTGCGGGCCCGGCTTCAGGCCGTCAAGCCGGCCAAGCCAAGCCCTAAGTAGGCCGGGCCGAGCTGAGCCATGAAGGACGGCTTGTGAGGGCTTGCGGCCTGGCCTAAGGGTCAAGCCGGCCAAAGCCAAGCCGTCAGGCCGGGGCTTTTAGTATGTAGTAATTCACATCACTGAAAAACATTTACATTAATTTTAGAACCTCAAAATGAAGTTTCGCTGCAGGTTTTCGCAATCAAACCCCGAAAACTTGTTGATTCTCGGTCACAATTCCCAATTTGGCTGCATACCTTCCTAATTAGGGTCTGCAGCAAGGTGATATTGCAATTTTCGAAACATTTTCGCCATTTTTTCACTACATTTTCACTAGCTATATCTACAGGTTATTACATTCAATATTGTAATACCACTGCAGGACATTTTTGGATTAGATACTGAAGAAAAGAAGTTGTACAAAAAAGCCGGGGCCTGAGCCAAAGCCAAGCCCCGGCTTAGGCTTTTGACGGCTCATGGCCCGGCCTGACATTCAAATGAAGCCGGAGCCGTCTGAAGCCGGGCCAAAGCCATGGCTTTCAAGCCAAGCCGGGCCCGCACAACACTAAACTGGAGTCCGTCTGCCGTCTCGCATACTCGTCCTTTTCTTGGAGCATCTTGGTCTGTAATTCGTAGAGATCCGCTGTGGGTGCTGCACTAAAGGGCTATCGCCGTGACTCTCTTATCTATTTGCTGCATTTGCGAAGTAAGGTGTTGCTGAATATATTCTTGCCATGCACTAGAGCTAACATACGATATCATCTGACTGAATATTGGCTGTGTTATGCAGAAGGGTGGACGGAATCACGGACATGTAGTATCCCTTTTCGGCTCTCACTGCGTCTGAGTTCTTACTTTTTTCTGTTCTACAAGGCCATCACATCTATACATACACCATCATCAATAGGAGATCGGTCTCGAACGAATCTCCCGTTTTGCAGTGCAATTATCTAAAGAGTTGTATAAAAGTAACATTCTGTATTGAACGTCGGTATATTCTGTCCTTTCACGACAATTCGTCATGAAGAATCCGGTTCTGAAGCAGGCAGGAATGAATATCAGTGTGCGCGTAGAGGGACGCCGAAGCAGGAAGCCTATGTGAACCAGCAAGCCCTCCGCCGGATGAAGATGTTTTCACATATTTCTGTCCGTTGTTGAATCGATGAAGGGGACGGTAGGCCTGGTGAGAAACCCACGTTTCCCATCACCTTCAGATCAGCCCGAGAATGTCGTTTGCGTTCCTTGGTCCGGGTGTCGAGATGCTGAATCGACCCACTTTCCTTGGCGTTCCGAGCCTGACCATATAAAAATAAGCAATGAATTCTGAAAGCTTGAATATAGATTAGACGGACCTGGTGTTTGAAGCTCAGCATTGGGATTCAGTATGGCTTCCAAGGTCGTGCGAAAGATAGCTTCTCGATTAATCCTATAACATATGTCTACATTCTGCAGAGATTTGTCGTCCGGATCTCTGAATCTTGCATTTATCGTCTCACGAAATACATCAGTGAGCTGCAATCAAGTCGGGGAAGTCTGGGTTACGCTCGAAATTGCGGCGCAGATGCATTTCATGTGGCTCACAAAGAATGCTAAAGGACAATTTCTGGAGTACGGAGATCGGAGCCACTCTTGTAGAGATGACATTACCTGCCGGGTTTGATTATATATCTCTTCATCGTCTCCGGACATCAGATCCTAAGGTGTCGAGCATAAACGGCGTACTCTTGAGCGACACCGCATCCGGGACCAACTCGTCCACCTTGCACGCCTGCTTCGCTCACCTTCAGCTATATTTTCTGGACCCTCGAGCTGTGACGATGGGCAGACTCTATCACTCATAGCACATCCTCATGCTGGAGTTGCGTCAAGGCACACTGACCTGGTACATCTAGAACATGCGGGTGTTCAGGAACGCGAGCAACTCGTCGAACTTGAGTACGACCAGGGCGTCCTTGCTCTTGATCAGCAGCGCGAGGATGAACGCAAACATCGCCTCATCTCGTTCACGAGACAGTTGTCGTATATCCGGAACATTGTCGATAGGGAAGTGGTAGCTGAACATGCCAGGGACCACTGCGAGCAGTATATGCTCGACTTGATACCCTACCGCAGAAAGTGTACGTGCAGAACAGGGAGCATTTCCTCCGTCAGGCGTTCGAACTAATGAGCGGTATGAAGAAGAATATAATAACCTGGAACTACACAAACGTCAGTACCAAAATATGAATGCGTCACGTTTGAGACCTATGAGTCGCAACTGAAGCTTGGGCATCTGAGGTAGAAAATGGACTCCAAGGTCGTTGAATGCATAAGCCGCACGAGGAGGCAGAAGGCTTCCCCGTCGGGCATATACACATCTGTCAGTGTGGAGCCAGCACGGTCCAGGTGGGGCTCACATTGAGTAGTAATTTCGCTACCACGAAAGGCAAGCCCTGGCAGTAATCTGACTTGTGTATCATATCTACGTAGTCCATCAGTAGTGGAGATTGAAGAATAAAACTCTATGTACGGCGAATACGTTTGAGTACGTTGAAGAGGTTCTCTTGGCCGATGCGTGGCCGTCCGTGAAGAATGCTGAAGTGGGAAGGTCCTGTACCCAATAATCAGACTCAAAATGCACGCATAATTAGGAGCTTACTGACCTTCCAAAATCTCTCGAATTCGCTTTCTAGTGTGAGCTGACCTCCTTCAAAAGCCTACATACGTGTTCTCGAGCTCCGCATCCATAGAGGTAGACCTAATGCGCATTGTAAGGCACGAGATTGACGAAACAGAACACTGGCCAGGTGCACATACATTAGCTGCCAGATCATGTCCCGCAGTATCTTCGGGATGCCTCTCTCGATCGCCTTTGCGAACTCTTCGAGATGTTGGGACGCGAAGGCCTCGTAATCTACACACGACAATCAGTCACTGGAAACTACAAGGAACAGAATACAATAACGCCAGATAGGACACTACCCCAGAAGTCTGGTACAATTCACGTTAGCACGAAACATAACGATGGCATGGAGAAACGCACCCCAACCGGCCTAACAGACTTGGCGAGACCTGTCGAAATCGCCATGTAGTGCGGCTGACCTATTTCAGCAGCTGCACATATATGATCGACAGAGCTCCGAATCCTTGGATGTAGACCTATGATATCATTAAATACGGCATTAACGCAGGCTAGACGGAAGACATGTGGTGTCTTCAAGATATCTCTCTCGATCTCCGACTTTCCAGGCTCTTCAGGATGCTAGGCGCAAAGCCCAGAGAATATATGCTAAATAATCAGCCATCAAAAGGGCTTTGACAACCAGTGTACCGTGCACCACATAATACGTCGCCTCTCTGGCGGAGGCTCATGTCAGCACGGTCCAGAAACGTAAGAACGGTAGCACGTACCCCAGGCCCCTTAACACCTTCCCGGTCATGATATATTGAACGGAGCACCTTTTGGAGCTCAAGGTTGGCACTTCACTGCTGGAATCCGGAATCCTATCCTCGTATCTTCTGTGAGCTGAGACGGAGAAGAGAGTGTTGCGGTCTGTGACTGATACTCGGAGGGAGTGAGAGAGTCGTGTAGGGGGAGCTATGTTGCGTAAAAGCGAACGTATGAATGGCAGTGGGGATATAATGGAAGCTTGGAGCTGGAGGTGTCGCGAGCAGTCGCATTCGGACACATGGCACAAAATACGAAAACGGACGCGTCACGGTAACGTGATGAGCTGATCGACATTCGATCGACGAGACTTTTCTATTCCGCGAACGTTGAGATGGGCGCTTGAACAGACGCGCACCGCTTGGATCCTCTTCATCGCCTCGTCCGTTTCTTTGCAGTCGGCATGCATACATCTGCCCGACGTCACCAAGTTGCAGCTAGAGTGCAGGCCATCTGTTTATCACCTGCATGGAACTGACACGCGCAATTGCCTACATCCAGCTTTATCCGTCCCTCACGCTCTATCAGAACGCATGGATCGGCGTCCTGTCCATCACCCACCGTCTCACCGTACGACCGTGCTCTCCAAACGCCCTTCCCAAATCCTTCACCAGGCGAGGCCATCTGTCTCGTAGTGATAGTGAAAAATACAAGATTCCCGCCAAGAGCATCCTCACGGCTCTGCACTCGATCATGTAGCGTAACATCTGCTTGACCGCGGAGGAAATGGGACAGGCTTCTGTTGATGGGGGCGTCAAGGGGGAAAAAAGGTACGAACTACCAAGTTGAACGACAGGCAGAGCTCTGGTATCCGAATCACGCCGGGCTAGGAGCGCGAGTGGACGGGCGGCGAGGCACGAACGACGACGATATGCTCCAGGGCAGTGATGACTCAGAGGACGATTCATAGCCACAATCGCTACACCCTTCTGCCAATTCCCTTCATTATGCGTATTCCCTCGCTTTCGTCGTCATCACTCGCACTTGTCGTCGATGTACCGCTTGCACGAGAACACTCACCGCGTTGACCTACCCCGCGTGCAGTCGTAATCCGCAATCATACCGCACCTGCATCTATACACCACTCTCCCGCCCCCCAACGCTCGCATTCTACTGCGCTCATATATTGTGACTGTATTGTTACATCGGATTTCATTGATATCGTCCTGCCCCCCGTATCCAGTCACGAAGCGGCATGCGGGTACTACTGTATAGACTCGCCTTGACTGCGGTCCAGCGCGGACATGTGCAATGACGTCTACCTTTCCTTCTCGGCTCGAGCACCTTGTCTCGAGTTGGAAGACATCGACATACTTCTCACATTCGTGAGTCCACGACTGGCCTAAACCGACATCTTGCGCATCGTTTGGTTTTCCACAGGCCGGCCTGTTCTCCACTGTCCTCACCGCATTCAGTGTTGATGCCTATAGGTTGCTGTAGCCCGATCCGACCGACCTGACCATCGCTCTCCTCATGCAGATATCGGTTCAGCTCATTAGCTTCATCGTCAATCTCATGTTCATTACCTCCACGCATCCTGGTTCACCAAATCTTCAGTCGCCCTTCGGGCTTTTACTTATGCTGTAGGCATCACCATTCTACGGTTCGCCAGTTTCATTTACAGCGTCGCCTCCGCGTGAAATGGCATCAAGCAGTGGCTGAACCCTATGGACTCATCTGTGCATCGCACTCTCGTGACACTGCCCGCCTGAGGCAGTATCGCTATGAAAGCGTGGTGAAATGGCGTGTGCTCGGAATCCTGATGCTTCTACCTTCGCTCCTCAGGCTCCCTCGCCTTGTTTCCTGTTGGAACCGACGGATCATCCGGAACGCCGTCGCCATCGTTGTGATGGTCCTGCCACCGCCGTCCCCGACCCTCATCATCCTACCTCCAATGCTCCACCCGTAACTGCTTCTACAAGTCTCCACAGGCATTTGGCTTCTTGCTCGTCGCGAGTGTCATATCGCCTGATATCGTTGGCTCTGGAGTCGAATCGCATCGCATCATCCCTGCCAATTATCTCAGACTTTACGTCTATCAGGTCGCTCTCAGTCGCCTACGACCTTTCGATCTGACCCACATACTCCAGCGCGCGGGAACAACAAAAAAGAGTCTGCTGATTACCGAACAAGCCGTTTACCATCTACTGTTACGTCCCGTCAGTATCCGGTGCGCTCAAGATGGATGACGATTTCCCCAAGATTACGATAGAGCAGGCTATTTTCGCCCCATCGCCGTCGGTGTAAACTGGACGTACTATGTCCGGAGAGTCGGCGTTAATTACTCAATATTGCGGTGACGATGCACATGATGGGGTGGTCCCGTTTCAAAGTTGAGTATGATTGAAGTTATGTTTCGTCAAAAAAAAAAGAACATTTTGCAGATAGTGATGACGCAATATGTAGATGAGGAGAAGGTGTGCCGAGCGATAAATCCTCCTTAAGGTGGAAGGAAGAGACAGACGCGCTCCTCCGTGCACCTATACCCCACCATGCCCATGTGACCATGTCCCTCCCAACGCATGCGTGCTTCCCTACCTCCAGCGGTCGCCTATCACCACGGCATATATACCCTGCAGCGTCCGCATTCCCCTGTTACAGCAACAGATCTTTGATGGGGTCAGATGCCTACCAGACGTCAACGATGCCCATCCATACATCTGCCCGACGTCACCGAGCTGGAACTGCGGAGCCTCCTACAATCCTTCTATCGTAGGCCAGTCCGAGTCCGTTTAATTAGCTGTAGGGAATTGACTCGCGCAACAGCATTTATCCGTCCTTCACACTTAATCAGGAGGCGTGGATTGGCATCCTTTCCATCTCCCACCGCCGCGGCCGTGCCATCCAAGCACTCTTCGCAAATCCTTCATCAGGCGACGCCATCCGTCTAATTGCCATAATCAGAGAATCAGAGATACTTGGTGCCTTCGAAGAGTATCCTCATGGCTCTGTTCTTGATCCTGGACCGCAACGCGTCCTTGATTACGGAGGAAGTGGGACAACGTTTACTGGCCACATTGTGAGGCATTCTCGAGGCTCGTGAGCGATTCAGCGTGGAGAATACCAGAGAACGTTACGATTGATGCGCACGGATTGACATGGCGCAGGTCCTCCAGGCTGTTTGGAAGACAGCACCGTGGTTGACATAGTGGATGATGGCGTCTGTGCACTCCAGGCTTCGCGACGAATCACCGTGCCATACTCAGACGTTTTTCGTTCGGTTGTCAGAAGATGCCATTGTGATCGGCGAGTCTTTTCTGCAAATGTTTTTTCTGAATGCAATATCGCGCCCCAGACGTACATATGCTATTGTGAGCGCGAAGTCTGGGTAAGCGCGCGAACTTGGCCAACTTATCACGTCTTTTGGGCGGCTCCGTCAACTCCAAGTCCCTGACTTCGATGAGGAAATGCCTTCCACATGCCAAAATTTCCTCTTTAGGTCAGCGGGACGAGGTGCGCTCATCTTCAATTCTGAACAACTTTCAGTTCAAAAACATTGTTTTACGCTCTGTGCGAGAGAAATCGCTCTGCAGACGGGGTTTGCGGTTGGTGGGATATTCCCTAGGTTTGTACATCGTATGTAGACTATTGGCGACTGGCTCCGGTTCACGAGGGCGCTAAGAGGGAACAAGCGGTGGAACCGCACGTCCGAGCCGGATCCATCCCTGTTGATCATACCCATGGACCATCATATATTAAATATGCGAATGTCGTTAAGCAACAAAAATTGGCACACGCGTTGGGGGACAGCTGTACATGCAGCTGTCATGGGCCACATGCCTCGCCTTGGGGCTGAAGAAGACGATCCGCATGTCCGCCACGCCGGCCCACGCGTCACGTCATAGGTCTGCGATGCCATCAGAGGGTGCCTCACATCGGTTCCGCGGAGTTCCCCCGGTGTTCGCCTGCTCCTGCTCCGGGTCGTTGACGTCTTCAGCCACAGGAGAGTCGTGTTCGCGCCGCGGCTCCCTGCGCTCATCGTTCCCGGATTACACGGCGCGTTGTTCGGCAGACGTTCTGCACCTCTCTGTGACGAGCTCTGTCTCTCGGACTGCGCTATCGAGTTGTTCCCGGATATCTGGCGGATCGTGGATGGCCCTACTTTGTTTGCTGTGCTGGTGCTGCACCAACGTCCGCTGCGCCGCGCGTGCACATAAAAATTCGCGGTAATTCGCTTGCCATGCATATCATTGCGATGCGGCGGGGCATCCCGCCATCCACCGTGGCCGCCGCACATGTGGTGATCTTTGATTATTCGGTGGCGGCCAACGTACAATTTGGACTCGCCCTTTCTACTGGTCTCTGTATCTGGCACGCTATAAACCTACATTGGCTGATACACGGCCTGTGCTTCGACTTCTCCCGACATACCCGTTCAATTAGTGGTTGTTTATTTACCGCCGTCGTTTCGAACAGATCCGTGCTGGTGTATGAGCGGATGTGGATCGCAGGCAGCGTTTTACCTATTCTCCAATCTTACTAATTTTCCGAACAGCGCGTCCGATGCGTGTTGCATCCCGGCGCCTCGAAGAACCGTGTAGATATAAGAGCACGGTCTCTCCGTCTCTGCCAAATGATTGAGTCCCACACCTTTCGGAGCATATCATGTCCTCAGCTGTCAGTGCCGCAGTACTCCAAGAAATGTGAGGGGCTCTTATCGCAATATTTCCTCATCTAATATATCCTATAATATAGCTCCATCGCAAACAGTTGTTTTGTATCGGCAACCGGTCAGTGATTCACGTACGATCTCCAGTCAATTGTTCATTCACATTTGTCGCAGTTCTTCTAGTGTATGAGTACTTCATCACATTTGATCGTGAATACCGACTCGTATGGAAGCGTCGATTTTCGGCGGCCACCTTACTTTTCTTGCTCGCGAGATATCCTTTGCTTCTGTACAACATTTTTAGCCTTCCAACAATATATCCACTGTCAACAAGGGTACAGTTCTCGTCATAATACTGCAGACAATCTTTGCCCACTAATAATTCCCAGAGCTGTTCTGCAGTGGGATGGATGGTGACAGCTTTGAAGCTGCTCTTCCTTTTTGATGTGCTAGGTGAGTAGCGGTCCGATATTCTGACTTCTGACCAGCGATGGATATTCCATGAAGCATTCTCAACTCTCCGAGCATATGCCTTGTCTGGTCGTCAATGGCAAATAGCTGCACCGACATTCATCTTCTCACTGGTCCCTTTCGCCATTGCCGTGGTGAGCTCTGTCCTCGGTATTGAGTTTTGCATTTAATTGAAGTGCGACACCTACTTCCAGTTCGAGGATGTGCGGCAAGTAGTGGTTGTCGCTCCACCTCCCATCAATTGTGTAGCAGCCTATTTGATCTCACCGGAGCTATTCAATACGTCAGTGAACTTCATCGATGTCAGTGCAGCTCGTTGACTCAATCCGTGTGTCATATAGATGTATGTTGTGCTGTCGGCCTCATGTCACTCGAGTGCTCTGCTCACACAATAATTCCAGCGGGGTATGCACCGCATGTGGCAACAATTACTGCGGAAATACTTGTTGTTGCAGTAACCATACACACAATGTACTGGCAACGACGAGCTGCCACGGAGGCTAATATCCGAACGCCATTGCACACAGTGATTCTGAGGGATGGTCAGTTTGACAGCCCTCCCTGCACATATGCATAAACTGATGATGCTCCATCAGGTATGGTCTACTTCTTGTAGGATATCTGCGGTTAACACAGATCTAGTCTTATTTAACGATGGTGCATTTGATAGGGTCATTCTGATGATGAACATTGTATATATTCTGGAGTTCGCATATCCGGAACTCGCCATTGTAGGGAAACTTGTCTCTAGGCCCTACCGACCCTAACTCACGGGGATCATGTACTAATCATCAGGAATACATCTCGTTGATCAACGTTTTCACCAATCCGTCAGTAACTGCAATTAATCCATCTTTGTTTTGATCTCTATTGATATTCGTTGTGGCGCAGAATACAAGCAATTATCATCTCACGATTCATACTCAATCTCCGCGAGGTCGATGCAGCTCAATGCGGCGCCGAAGATCCAAGTCGTCCCTCTTTTGTGCGCTCCATCCAGTTTGCGACTTTCATCGAACCCCTCGGTGCCCCTCTCGACCACGAAATCTCGTTCTCTGCGATCGATGTCAGTTCCTTGGCAGAGCAGGGAGATGATATAGAGAATGAGGACGAGAACGTGGCGGGCAACGACGAGGAAATGGTATCAGGTCAGATTAACGTTAACGGGCCATCTGAACCGGAAGCCGGTCCATCTAGAGTCAGGGAGTAAGCTGCCAGCACTGCAATGATTTTTCGGTGCGTGTTCTTTCGTTACTGTCTCGTATATTCTAATGTTAACTGCAGAATACAAACGTGTAACGCATGCAGGTACTGGAGTCTGTCTGCTGTCTCGCATGGCTTCTCGTCGTTTTCTTGCAACATCTTGGTCTTGTGATTCGTAGAGATCCGCCATGGGTGTCGCGCTAAAGCGCCACCGCGCGTGACTCTCTTATTTATTTCCTGTATTTGCAAAAGAAGGTGGTGCTGAATATATTCATGCAATGCACTAGGGCGAACATATGATATAATCCGACTGAATATTGGCCGCGTTAGGCAGAAGGTGGAGCAGAATCACGGACACATAGTATACCTTTTCAGCTCTCACTGTGTTGGAGTTCATGCATTTCTCTGTTCTACATGATCGCACGCATATATATATCATTGTCAATAGTCAATCGGTCTCCAACCAATCTCTGTTCTGCAGCAAAGTTATCTGAGGGACCCAAATTCATATGAGAATGGCATTCTGCATTAAATATCGGTATGTTCTGTCCTTTCACGACAATCTATCATGAAGAATCAGGTTTTGTAGCAGGTAGGAGCGAATATTAGTGCGCGCGTAGAAGAACGCCTAAGGACGACGCTTACTTGAACCAGCAAGCCCTGCGCCTGATGAAGACGTCTTCACGTATTTCTGTCCGTTGTTGAAGCTGCGAAGGGACGGCAGGCCTGGGGAGAGAACATGATACCCATCGCTTTCAGATCGGCCCGAGGATGTCATTTCCATTCCTTGATCTGGGTGTGGAAATACTGAGTTGACACGCTCTCCTTCGCATTCCGAGCCTGCCTATATAAATATCACCAATGAATCCTGGAACCTTGGATTGGACGTACCTGGCATTTGAGGTCGGACATTGGGATTCACTACGGTTCCAAGGCCGACAGGTCGTGAAAGATAATTAACCCTGAAATATATTTCTTGATTCTTCAGAGATTCATCGTCCCGACTCCACGAATCTTGCGTTTATCCTCCTCACGAAATACAGCAGTTAGATGTCGAAGAGCTGCGATCAAGGCGGGGAACAGCTGTGTTGCGCTCAAAATCGCGCCGCAGGTGCATTTTATATCGCTCACAAAGAAAGCTTAAGGATAATTTCTGGAGGACGGCGATCGGAGACACTCTTATAGAGGTGACATTACCCACCGGATTTGATTGTATATCTCTTCAGCTGATCAAACAGAGGCGTACTGGCGTACGATAGCAGAGTTGGAGGCGGCTCCGGAACTCCAGCTCGGTGACGTCGGGCAGATGTATGCATGGGCATCGCTGACGTCGAACTGGTAAGCAACTAACCACAGCATACACCCATCGATGTAAAATGGAAATGCGGACACTCAGTATATAACCTGTGGCGATACGCGAGCGCAGGAGGTAGGGAAGCATGCACGTGTTGGGAGGGACATGGTCACATCGGTGGAGTATAGGAGCGTGTCGGGCTCTTCCTTCCACTTTGAGGATGTATGGCTGTGGTGGAGACCTCGGCACATCTTCCCCTCATTTACATATTGTCCTCGTCAGGATCTTCAAAAATGGGGGTTTTTTTTTCAGTCATACTCAACCTTGAAACGGGACCACCTCGTCATGGGCATCGTCAATGCCAGACTAAGCCATTAACGTCGACTCTGTGGACAAAGTATATCCAGTTTAAGATGCAGTCCCTCATGGCATCGCGGACCTCTGACGCGACTCATGAGGGTGGCGTCCGTGGCGTCCATGCGGATCTCGTCGTCTGCAGCCCAAAGGCGAGGCAATATGGAGTGCAGAACATGGTGATGCCACCCCTACTGATCATACACCTACGTACAGACCACGCACCATTCAACAAACATCTTCACCGAAGGAGCAAGACCGACTCTCCAGAGTGCCCGCCCTGTCAATTTTGGCAGGACAGCTGCGCTGGAGAGCCGAACACGGCCTTGGCTGTTCAACGCAAAAGGGATATTGGCCTAGTTTGACCTCGGTGAGCTCTTCTCCTCTTGCACATGACTTCTTGTATGTCTCAGTGGACATCATAGTGCCTTATTACGTTCCGCATTATCCTCATTTATCAGTCTTCTTGCACTTTCTGTCAACTTAAGTATCTCCACAACAGGGGCCTGATGAATACAGATACCATATTCAATGACTATTTTACATGCTTTCATTGAGCTGTTTTACGTGGCAGGATGCTCAAAACGTATAAAAGGCCACGACTTAGATTCAACAATTCCAACAGTTCGACCATCTTGTGAACGGCTACGATGCTCTCCTTGACATTGATCACCCTCGGTATTACTGCGGCTCTGTCCTTCGCCACTCCGGCGAAGCGTGTACCCGCACTCGAGGTCTCGCTGACAGGTCAGTGTCTTCATCAATCGTTATGGTCTTTTGACTAATGCCTCGTCTTTATGTTGATATTTAGCCCCGACCATTGTGAACTCTATCCAAGACATCAATGTGACCGCTGCAGTGACCAACACTGGCTCCGACCCCCTCAAGATCTTGAAATACGGCACAGTCCTCGATAGCGATCTGCCTACTCACTCTTTCATTGTGAGCAAGGATGGCGTAACCGCTGATTTCACGGGCATCAGAATCCAAGTAGACATGGACGCCCTTGACGACTCTGCCTTTACCGTCATCCCGGCCGGAGAGACCGTTGTCGTCGAGCACGAGGGTAAGTCTCTTTCTGCCCATGGTTTGGGCCAGATTATGAAATAATACTGTTGTTATAGTTGCACCTCTTTACAACTTCGAGGCTCTTGGAACTGGAACCTACACGTTCGAGCCCGTCACAACCTTCCAAGTCATCGAGGACAATGCAAAGCCGAACATTTACAAAGTCTTTGCTTCCAAACTCACGATTGAAATCAAGGGTGACGTCGCGAAGCGCAGCCTCAAGGTGCGCGATAAGCGAGCCACAGTAAGCTGCTCGGACTATAGCCAGAAGAGTTTCATCTCATCCAGGTATGTGTGCCTCTCTGTGTTCAGCTCTCTTTCAATCGATAACGCCGTTGTAAATTGCACTTCATAGTTATTATGAAGGCAAATCTCTCGCATCGCTCGCCTCTTTGTATATCTCTATTTATGGCGCGAACTCGCTGTTCCAATCATACTTTGGCACCACATCGGTCTGTGCCAACGATCACGAGTGGGATGTAACATTAACTGGCATCTGCTCTTCAGACTTCGACGGTAATCAACGTCTTCGATGTATGGTGCACTCCATTTGTACAACAAGCACTCTGCTGATCTACATGCTGTTCGCGTCAGAACGTCGCCAACGAGAACTCTAGCAGCCGCACACTCAATTGTAACGATCCCTACGGCGCATGTACGAAGTGCGCGAATCTTTGCTTATTTCTGTGGTTCCTGCTGAAATAGCTACACACAACAGCGGTGTCATCGCCTACACCTTGGTCGCCACCACCGATATCTAGTGCGCGGTCTTCAAATTCTCACGTATTCTCGAGTCCTGACAAACGATTGTGAAACAGCTTCTGCTCCATTTTCTATAGCGAGGTGGCCTCCTCCAGCCTTTGCTATGGTACGACCGTCG
The DNA here is from genome assembly GCA_001683735.1 of Grifola frondosa. Lineage (NCBI taxonomy): Eukaryota > Fungi > Basidiomycota > Agaricomycetes > Polyporales > Grifolaceae > Grifola > Grifola frondosa. Next base: position 796,912 of record LUGG01000025.1, on the reverse strand, counting down.
CCGCGCGTAACATTCGTGGTGGAACCACCTTGCACGAGCTCACGCATGCCACCTCCCAGACGGTAGACTGTATGAATTTTATTTTTACGACAATCATGTGCCGCTCACGAGGCTATTGCATCCAGTGTTCTACGGCCGTTCGAATGTTCGCAAAAGTCGCGACCACGACCTTTACGACAATTTGCCGTCAGTTCGTTGGTCTGTAGCCGACACGACTTTTCTCACGCTCGCACGACCTTGGAGGATCCAATCAGAGACATGAGACGTTCATACTTCCCCGTCGCTTTCCGGAATCGGCACCGGCAAGCACGTGCCCCGCCGAATTTCAGTTCCAAATGCTGGCAATTCTGGAAGTAGAAAGGTCGCGCTCTCGTGAGAAAGGTCGTGGTCGTTTGAGGTCGGCGACCATCGAGGTCGGCAAACTGTCGCCGACCTCTGCGAACGTTCGACGTCCTGCATAACACTGAATTGCATCCAGTCGGTTACGGCTGTGCTTTTGACCAAAGTTTGGCTTCGTCGAACCCGGCCCAAGCCGCGCAGAATGCCGATAACTACAATGTTTGTCGTGATCGTTATCGCTCGCGAACCCTATGCTGATGTTTTTGTTATTCCGCGCTTTGCAGTGCTTCGCCACACAGGTTTACCAGGATACTCAATGCTGAACGAGGTTGGGGTGTCGTAGGAATTCCCGGGCTAGGGTTGTGAGATCAAGCAATGTATATCGATCTGCCAATTATGCGTACACGTTTATAAAGTCACACGTCGACGCGTTGTGCAAACGTGTGAAACTATCGTTCATCGAGACCGTGATGAATACGAGCTGAGGGCTTACGAACTGTACAAACCAAATGAAGTTGCCGATGTATACTCTCCTAAAATTCGTACCTGTGTCGCCTTACTTCAGCACTGATTGTTCGGTCTGTTGGTATCATCGACGGCTGGCTGCTAGGAATTTATCCCAGTCATGAGGATCTCGAGGGAAAGCAAGTACGCCGACGGATGTTCTCCTGGTATTACCTTAGGCAGCGGCGAGACAACAGGCGTAAATATGTTGATTACCTCATACGTGAAGCCGCGAAGGTCGAGCAGTCGCTAATGACAGCAGATGCTTGCTGGTACTATATAATACACGACTATCAGCAGCGAAGCACCCCTGTGCACTTTCGTGAAAAAAAAAAAATTACTGTGGTTCGTAGAACCGTCACCTGCGAGAACGGTCGCGAAACGATCCACGGGGGGGGGGGGGGGGGTTGTCTCGAATGTGTCGGTAAAACGTCTGTTCGCTTTTGCGATAAGCCGACGTGCCTGACCGCGGAGATCTAGAAGGACAAGTGGGACGGCTTGGAATCACTGCACCCCGATGTCTTCAAAGTGCGGATCAATATTCTTCAATGGAGAGAGCACGGTCATAATTACCGTGCATCGCGAGATACGCTGAAGAAGGCCAAAGCGGCGTTCAAGGACCGAGCGCCGACAGTGCCCGCGCTGTACGAGGCGGTCAGTATGAACGGAGCAGCGCTGATCAATGTGCATACGTGCATGGGTCTTGTCCTACCCAGCTGGGGCGGTGTTGTGCGACAACGCGGGGGTGTACTGGGCGTACGCGCAATCGCGCTTTGCCGGCACCCAGCCCATCGGGTCTGCATCGCGCGGTGCTGCTGGGCATCCTTTGGTCAGTCCGAGAGGCTGATCTGCAGTACCGCTCACTTTTTCTTCGCTGCGTCTCAACATGCGATCCGGTTGCTTTGTCATTGGGCGCCCCACTATGCCAAGCAGCGCTGGCGGTGCCCGGACGGTGATCTCCTCCAGGACTTAGTTGCTCTTATTCGTCTCCGTGCCGCTGCTTCCGGCGTCCGACAACTCCCGATTAGAAGGAGCTAGGCAGCTGGCTTACTTTGCGGGGCCTATGTACGGCCTGCATGTCGCTTCCGCTGCCCTCCTGGCCGGTCCGGCACGGCGACCCCTTACCATTGTTGAAGGTGTACACGACCGTATGCCGCTTGCCAGTCTCTGAGGTCTCTGGTCCTGTCGCGCACGAGTTGTTGGGGTCTACGTCGTCTGGGGCTGCGCGGGAGCTGCCGGTTGAATGTGAGGAGCAGGTGCATGCACCACATCTGCAGCGGCTGCGTTATTGCAAGAGTAATGCAGCCTTCTGGAAGGTGTTCCAGGAGCTGACAGCGACGCAGCCCCGGCCGAGACCTGTGACAGCAGAGCACCTTCGTCTGGCCTCCCATCCACGCATGAATCCGCTCCCAATTCTTCCGTCCAGATTGGCCCGGTATTACGCCCCTCGTGCCATCGAACTCAGGAGCAACCATATTGGGCCTGTATATTCACCTTGCGTCTTCAAAATCCGCCGGCATAGAGCCAAGTAAATTTTGAACACCCAAACAGCTACATTTAACGCACCTGATGCCTCATGCTGAGCACTAGAACCCAGAATGGCCGCCAAACCCTCGAGGGCATCTCGCAACATCTTTCGGTCGATCCCATAAATTTCTCGCAACAATTCCCAATGATCGTCCGTAGACTCCGCAACTCTCGCCTCCGTCTTCTTCCGCAACACCACAGCGAGGTCGCCCGGGGAAGATCTGGGCCACGAGCAAGATTCATCTGCAGATGCTTTCATGTCGCGCACGAACCACTATGCGGCGCGGTCTTTGGATTCGGTTGTCTCGAGGTACTCCCGGAAGAACAAAGATATTTGGCGGATTTGATTGTGGACCTCTTCGCCGTCGTGGGATGGCAGATTGTATGATGTCGCGACCCTGCAAATCTGCCAGACATAAGTCAGGCATGTGGAGCACTCGAGAACATGCGCCAAGAGAGCGTGTATGAATGAATTGTGTGGTAGATCTGTTGCACGAGCAAGAAGAAGCCAAGCGCCTGCGGCGATTTGTAGAAACAGTCGCGGGATAAAGACGGAAGTAGGATAGTGAAGGTCGAGAACAGCAGCAACACCACAATGAGGACCGTCGCCACGATAGCGACAGCATGGTGTATGTTCCAGAGTAAATCCACGAGTCCAAGAAGGGACGACGCAAGGGAGACCTGCAGGAGGAGAGGTAGAAGCGTCACGATTCCGAGCACGTGCCATCTCACCAGACTGTTGTAGCGATACTGCCGCAGGCAGGCAGTCTCGCGAGGGCCGATGACCCTATGGCTGTACTTGTTCAGCCACAGCTTCACCAAGATGCCGGTTGAGTCGGAAGTGAGGCTGCAGATGAGGCTAGTGAACCGGAAAATGTTGGTACGTACAACATATCGAGGACCCACGAAGATCAACTGCAGAGTGAAAGAACTGGGATGGGTGGAATCAACTAACGAGCGAACGAGGCATTCATTATGAAACTATTGAGTTGAATCGATATATGCATGAGAATAGCGATGTTCAGATCGATCTAATCGAGCTACAGCAACCTCAAGGTATCGACATTGAGTGCAGTGAAAACAGCGGAGAACAGGCTGGCCTACTGAAAACCCAACAATGTGCAAGATGTGGGTTTGGACCAGTCGTGGACTAATGAATGCAAGGAGCATGTCGATCTCTTCCTTCCAACCTGAAACAAGATCCTCGACGGCCCGAATAAAATACGCGTCTGTAAATAGTAACCGCATGCCGCGTCGTGACTGGAAACTGCTGGAAGGACGATATCGATGAGATCCAATGTAAGAAGGGGAAGGAGGACGCTGGGTACATACACCACGATGATGACGATACAGAAGCGCAGTAGGACGCGGGAGAACGAGGTATGGGTGGTGCACAGATGTAAGTGCAGTATTATGGCCCATTACGACTGCATGCAGGATATATGGGCTCAAAAGGCAAATGCGGGTGACGACGATGAAAGCAACGGAGCACGCACAATGATGGGAAGCATCTGGATGAGCAGTGTTTGCCGTTACGAATTGTCTTCCGAGTCGTCGCTGCCCAGGGGCACATGGTCGTCGTTGGTTAGGAAGATACGATGAGACGGTCGGAGATGGACAGGATGCCGATATCTTCTGTAGGTTGCGCGAGTTAGTTCCATGCAGGTGATTAGATAGATGCGGACTGGCTAGAGCTGTAGCTCGATGACGGCGGGCAGATGTATATCCATCCCAACTGAAAGGAAATGGACAAGGCGCGAAGAACAGGATCGAAGCGTGTATGCAAGCCAACTGCAATCCAAGTGGTACGCGTCAGTTCAAGGTGAGACGCAGCTCAAGCGCTCAGCTCAACGTTCGCGGAATGAAAAGTTCTCCTCGATCGAGATCGAATGTCGATCACTTCGTCACGTTACCGTGACGCGTCTGTTCTCGTGTTTTGTGCCATGTGTCTGAATGTGATTGCCTCCAGCTCCAGTTTGTCCCAAGCTTCCCTTATATTCCCACTTGCATTCATAGATTCGCTCTAACGAAGCCTGTATACGACTCCCTCACTCCCTCCGAGTACGCAATCGCAGACCGCAACACTCTTCTCCGTCTCAGCCCACATCACATATGAGGATAACGTTCCGGACTCCAGTAGTGAACTGCCAACGTTGCCTTCCAGAAGGCACTCTGATGAATATAGCACGACCGGGAAGGTGTCGAGGAGTTTGGGGTAGGTGCTACCGATATTTCTTTCGGGTGACGACGTGACGCTCGTCGACGAGACCCGGCTGTACGAGAAGTCGGCGTCGACGTCAACAATCCTGTCCGCTAGCGACGTCCTATTCCTGCTCTCGCGGCTTAACCTCGAAAATACCACAGATGGAGATGAGGGTGGCTGTCGGAGGAGCAGTGTGATCGTGAAGCTGCACGAGGAACTCGGTCGGAAACACGGCGAGAGGAGGCTGTCGATTGGGGTGCGTTCCTCCATGCCATCGCTATGTTTGTGCTAACGTGAAGTTGTGTATCTTCTAGTGACCGATTGTCGCGCGTAAGTTACCAGACCTGAGTTGGCAAAGGCGATCGAGAGAGGCATCCAGAAGACACTGCGGGGCATGATCTGGCAGCTGATGCAGGTACGCCTGGGCAGTGTTCTGTTTTGACCTGTCCCATGCCCTACAATACGCGTTAGGTCTGCTTCCAAGGATCCGGAGGTCTAGAACGCGTATATACGGCTTCTGAAGGAGGTACGCTCACATGAACAAGCGATTTCGAGAGACCTTGAGAGTTCGGTGAGCTTCTGATATTATGCGTGAGCTTTGACTCTGATCATTGGGTACAAGACCTTACCACATCACGCATTCTTCACGGACGGCCACAATATCGGCCAAGAGAACCTCCCCAACGTACCCAAGGCATATTCCCTGTACGTAAAGTTTGATTTTTGAATCCCTACTACCGAGTTACGCGGATATGATCCACAAGTCGGCTACTACCAGGGCTTGCCCTTCATGGTGGCGATATTACTGCTCAACGTGAGCCCCATCTGGACCGTGATAGCTTCACACAGACCGACATGTAGATGCCCGACGAGGAAGCCTTCTGTCTCTTCGTGCGGCTTATCCGTTCGTACAACCTTAGAGGCCATTTCCTACCTGAGATGCCCAAGCTTTAGTTGCGACTCGTAGGTCTCAGACTTTAGGCGTTCTTATTTTAGTGCTGACATTTATCTAGTTCCAGGTTATTATAATTATCTTCTCTTTGGACCCCTGGCTTCTGACCTAGCCCACTAGTTCGAACGCCTGACCTGGGAAATCCTTTCTGTTCTGCGCGTATGCTTCCTGCAGCAGGGCATCCCGTCGAGCATGTACTGCTCGCAGTGATTGCTACCGCTTCCCTATTGACATAGTGTGCCGGATATTCGACAACTGTCTCGTGAACGGGATAGAGGCGATGTTCGCGTTCAGCCTTGCGTTGCTGATCAAGAACGAGGACTCCCTGCTCGCGCTCAAGTTCGACGAGCTGCTCGTGTTCCTGAACACCCGCATGTCCGAGGTGCACCAGGTCAGTCTACCTTGACACAACTTCAGCATAAGGATATGCTACTGAATGACACTTGCCCATCGTCATAGCTTGAGGCTCCAGAGCATACGTCTGAAGGTGAACCGAAGCAGGCGTACAAAGTGGTCGAGTTCGTCCCGGATGCGGTATCCCTCAAGATCACGCCGTTTATGCTTGACACCTACCCCCATGAGTACAGACGAAATTGTACGCGCATAGGACGCACATCGGGCAGAGGTGGATGCGCTGCGGAATATGACAGATGTACGTTGCTGCCCATTCTGGTGATTTTCCGCATGTATACTTAGTCATCGCTCCGCATGAAATCCCGGAGTTCAACATGGCACAATTGAATATGGAACACTGTAAAGTACTGGTGGGTTCTTAAGCATTCAATGTTCTTCGATGTGTGATCAAAGCGACTATGTTGCATAGAACGAGCTGGTAATGGCGCGACTGAGGCACGAAGAGCTAGAGTCGGAGCTCGTGCGGTAGAAGCGCACGTAAGTGTCTTCTGAATATCCTTCCATAAATTCAGTGCCTTTACGACATCCATTCAGGTATGCCGAGGCAATGAATTTCGACTGTGTTAAGTAGGAGGAAGCTGCGCATGTCGTGACATCGGAAACTTCTCTTTTCAATATCCGGTGATGGCGAGCCTTTGGATTACTCTCGCAAATATACGCGCGAGTCCGCACGATGGAAAATGTTGAAGCCATGATTGGGTTTTGGTAGCTCCATGCACAAAAGCGATTTCGGCCCGAAACCGATGTACTATTGACGATGATGTATATATGCGTGCGATCCTGTAGCACAGAGAAATGAACGAAGTCCAACACAGCACTGAGCGCGAAAAGGTGCTACTACGTGTCTGTGATTCTGCTCCGCTTTCTGCCTAACACGGCCAATATTCAGTCGGATGATATCATATGTTCGCCCTAGTGCATTGCATGAATATATTCAGCAACACCTTCCTTTGCAAATACAGGAAATAAACAGAGACTCACGGCGATGGCGCTTTAGCGCGACAGCTATGGCGGATCTCTACGAATTACAAGACCAAGATGTCCAAGAAAACGACTGCGAGACGGCACACGGACTGCCATTCCTGCATGCATTACACCTTTCTATTCCGTCGTTAGCATTAGCACATACGAGACAACCACCAGAGAGCACACACCGAAAACGTATCGCAGTCCTACTCCCTGACTCTGGATGGACCGGCTTCCGCTTCAGTCGGCCCATGAATGCTTGCCTGACCTGACACCATTTCCTCATCATCGCCCGGCACGTCCTCATTCCCGTCCTCATTCTCTCCATCAGCTCCCTGCTCGTCCAAGGAATCCGGATCGATGGCAGAGAATGAGAGTTCGTGGTCGAGAGGGGCACCGAGGGGTTCGACGAAAGCCGCAAACTGGATGGAGCCCACAAAGGATGGGCGACTTGCATCTTCGGTGCCGCACTGGGATGCATCGGCCTCGCGGAGATTGAGGATGAATCGTGAGATGATAATTGTTGTTATTCTGTGCGGCAACGAATATCATTAGAATTCAAAACGAAGAAGGTTAATTGAAGTTACTGACGGATCGATGAACTGGACGATGTACGAGGTGAATTCCTGATGACAGTACATGATCCTCGTGAGCTGGGGTCCATCAGGATTAGAGACAAGTTTCCCTACTCCCAGATATACAAATAAAATATATGCAATATTCATCATCAACAATACACTATCAAATGAACCATTGTCAAATGACGCCCGTCCGTGTTAACTAATGACAACGTACAAGAAGTATATCGTACCTGATGGAGCATGATTAGTCGGTGCACACACTGAGGGAGAACTGGGAAACTGACCGTCCCTCAAGATCACCGTGTGCAATGGAGTGCGGAGATTGGCCTCCGCGGCGGCTCGTCTTTGCCAGTACGTCTGGTGTATGGTCACTGCAAGAACAACCATTTCCCCAGCGATTATTGTCGCACGCTCTACATATGCCACTGGAAGTATTGCGTGAGCAGACCCTCGAGCGATGATGTCAACAGCACTACATACATCTACATGACACACGGATTGACAACAAGCATCAGTGACATCGATGAAATTCACTGACATTTTGGATAGCTTCGATGAGATCAAATAACTTGAATCACAATTAAAGGGAGGTGGAGCTTCAACTACTGCTGGCGGCACATTTAAGAGCTGGAAGTGTGTCTCACACTTAAATTACACACCAAGCTCAACATCGAGAAGAAAGCTCACCACCGATATGCCGAAAATCCCCAATGAGAAGATAAATAGCAATGCAGCTATTTGCCATTGACGACCAGATAAGGCGTACGCTCGGAGAGTTGAGAATGCTTCACGGAATATCAATAATCAGTCAGATGTCAGAATATCGTACGGATATTCACCTAGCGCACCAAAAATGAAGAGCAGAGCCAAAGTAGTGATCAACCAATACAATGCAGAACAGCTCTGGGAATTATTGGTGGGCAAAGATGGTCTGCAGTATTATGACGAGAACTGTACTCTTGTTAAATATGTCGTCAGAATGGTAAGAATGTAGGATAGAAGTAAAGGATATCTTGCGAGCAAGAAAAGTAAGGTGGCCGCCGAAAATCGACGCTTCCATCACAAGTCGGTATTCACGATCAAACGTGATGAAGTACTCATACACTAGAAGACTGCAAAAATTGAATGAAAATTGACGGATATCGTACGTGAACCACTGACCGGTTGCCGATACAACCAAACATATTGATGAAGCTGTATGTAGGAATATTAGATGAGGAAGATTGCGGTAAAGTCACTCACTTTTCCTGGACTTCTGCGGCACTACGGCGGAGGACATGATATGAGGTAGTGCGAAAGATGCGCGACTGAATACTTTGGCAGAGATGGAGAGACCGTGCTCTTGTGTCTAAACCGTTCTTCGTGGCGCCGGGATGTAACACGCATCGCACGCGCTGTTCGGAAAATTAGTAAGATTGGAGAATAGGTAAAACGCTGCCTGCGATCCACATCCGCTCATACACTAGCACGGATCTGTTCGAAACGACGGCGTAAAAAACAATCAATAGTTGAACTGGTATGTCGGGAGAAGTCGAAACACAGGCTGTGTATCAGCCATGATAGGTTGGTAGCATGCCAGATATGAGACCAGTAGCATGGGCGAGTCCAAATTGCACGCTCGCCTGTACCGAATAATCACACATCGACAGATGTGCGGCGGCCACGGCAGAAAGACCCGCCGTATCGGAACAACATGCATGGCAAGTGAATTAGCGCGAAGGTTCTCGCGCACGCGCGGCCCAGCGGGCGTCGTGCAGCACCAGCGCAGCAAACAAAAGGGGCATCCACGATCCGCCAGATATCCGGAACAACTCGATAGCGCAGTCCGAGAGACAGAGCTTGTCGCAGAGAGGCGCAGAACGTCTCCAAACAACGCGCCGTGTAATACGAGAACGACGAGCCAGGAGCCGCGCGCGAACACGCGGTTCTGTGGCTGAAGACCTCAACGACCCGGAGCAGGAGCAGGGAAACTCCGCGGAACCATCTGCAGCGGACGTGCAGTGTTCCGGGTTTGGCGGATCGTCCCTGAGACAGCCTCGGCGACGTGTGGGCCGGCGTGGCGGACATGCGGATCGTCTTCTTCAGCCCAAATGCGAGGGTGTGGACCATGACAGCTGCACAGTGGCAGTTGTTATTGCTTGACTAATATCGTCGTCTACGGTGTGACAGCGAGGTGCGGTTGACGCTCGATCCCCATTGGCGCCCCCGTCAACAGGAGCAGTCATCTCGTTGCTTCCACAACATCGATATTGGCGAGTTAATGATCATACGACAATCCTAGGGCATGTCTCACCAGCCTTAATCTATGTCTACGTAGCGATTCTTCTCCCAGAGAAACGTAAAGCACGGCTTTAATGAAAGTTATCCAGAAATTAAAACAAACACACCTTGTTCCACTGACCTAAAGACGAAATTTCGTGGAAGGCACTTCCGCATCGAATTAAGGACTTTGGTTTAGCGGGGTGCCCAAAAGACGTGATAAGTTGGCCCGGTTCGCTGATCGCGAGTGCGACGTGTATACCCGGCTTCGCGCTCACAATAGCATATGTACATCACGCCGCGGGCATATATTGCATTCAGAAACAAAAAGAGAAAATACTGACTGATTACAGTGGCATCGACTGACAACCGAACCAAGAATGTCCGAGTATGGCACGGTGATTCGTCGCGAAGCCCGGAGAGCACGGATGCCATCACCCACCATGTCAAATGCGATGCTGTCTTCCAAAAGCCTGCAAAACCTGTACCATGTTAATCCGTGCGCATCAATCGTAACATCCTCTGGTATTCTGCACGCTAATCGCTCACGAGCCTCGAAGATGTGTCACAAGTGGCCACGAACGTTGTCCATTTCCTCCGTGGTCAAGTAAGCGTTGCGGTCCAGATCGAGCACAGAGCCATGAGATACTGTTGAAGGACCAAGACTCTGTTATGGAATGAGAGGATGCCCTGCCTGTAAGGATTTGCAAAGAGTGCTTGGATGGCACGGCCGCGGCGGGGGAGATGGAGAGGAGCCGATCCCACCTCTGATTAATGTGAAGACGGATAAATGCTGTATGGGGTTGCGCGAGTCAATTCCCTACAGCTAATTAAACGGACTCGGACTAGCCTACGATAGATGGATTATAGGACGCTCCGCAGTTCCAGCTCGGTGAATCGGGCAGATGTATGGATGGGATCGTTGACTCTATGGTACTGACCCCATCAAAGATCTGTTGCTGTAACAGGGAATGCGGACGCTGCAGGTATATATGCCGTGCATAGCGACGCTGGAGGTAGGAAGCACAGTGTTGGGAGGGATAGTCACATGGGTGGAGTATAGGTGCACATAGGAGCGCGTCAGTCTCTTCCTTCCATTTAAGGAGGATTTATACTGTGGTGGAAACCTCGGCACATCTTCCCTCATCTACATATTGTCGTCGTCATATCTGCAAAATGTTCTTTTTTTTTTTGACGGCACATAACTTCAATCATACTCAACTTTGAAACCGGACAAAGTTGTCATGCAATCAACGCCAGACTAAGCAATTCACGTCGACTCTCCGGACATAGTACATCCAGTTTAAACTCGAGGTATGATGAAGAGTAGCTGAGATTCGATCGATGTCGATCAGCGCGTCACGTTACCGTGACGCGTCCGTTCTCGCGTTTTTGTTCGTCCGAATGCGATTGTCTCCATATGTATATAGTCCTCACTGCAATCCTTCCATTCCGCCTTACTCCAGAGCAGCTAGCTTCCCTATACGCGACTCCCTCGTCGCTTCCAGTTCGCAGTCGCAGACCACAACCGTCTCTTTGCTCTGTCTCTCCGCGCAGCGTCGACCGACGTCTCAACAGCCCGACAACCCAATGCTCGCAAATACAAGTTCCACATCGCAGAAGAGGGTCTTCACACTTCTATGATACAATTCTCGAGGTGGCGGCCTACGGCGAAACGACCACACCAACTTGACAATTCTGTTCATGACCACCCTACGGTTCGTGCTTGCACGCTCTAACACCTGGAGAACACCGTTGTATTCTCCAATAGCTCCCATTGATGCAAGAAGTCGACGTGCATGTCAACAAATTTCTGCGAGCAATGTCAGTGGTTACTCTCGTGGCTTAACCTACAAAAGATATGAAGATGGGGTGGGCTTCCGGACTCCGGTAGCGCAGCGCCGGCGTTGAGCCGTAGGAGTTGTTCTGTCGAATATATCACAACTGGGAAGGTGTCGACTGAGGTACGTGCTCCCGTCTTTACGTTTCTGGGCCGTGCTAACATGAGCTTCCGCCAGACTTCTGGAGCGAGGTTCGATATGGAGCATGGTACGCTTGTTGTCGTAGCCCTTCTGATGCCTGAAGGTTTACCATATCTCAGGCCTTTGCGCCCAGCATTCTGAGGAGCCTGCGAACCAGGAGATCGAGAGAGGTATTTTGAAGATACCATATATCTTGCGTCTGCGTTAATGCCATATTTGACGGTGTGCATAGGTCTGCGTCGAAGGATCCAGAGATCCATCTATCACACCATGTGCAGCTGCTGAAATAGATGAGCCGCACGAGAGGGCGATTTCGACAGATCTTTCTAGGTCTGTCAGGCTGTTGATTGAGGTGCGCTCCAATATGCCAATGCCATGTGTCGTGCTTATGTGAACTTCTACCAGATTTCCGGAGTAGTGTTATATCTGGTGCCGACACATCTGTTCCTTGTAGCTTCCAGTGACTGATTGTGGCATGTAGATTACCAGCCTTTGCATCCCAACATCCCGAAGAGCTGGGAAAGGCGATCGAGAGAGACATCCTGAAGGCACGCGAGGCATGATCTGGCAGATAATTTAGGTGCGCCTGCGCAGTATTCTGGTTGCGTTAATCCCGTGTCTAGTAATAGGCATTAGGCTCTGCTTGCAAGGGTCTGGAGCTTGAGACCGTGTATGTACAGCTTTTGAAGGATGTCAGTCCACACTAGAAAGCGAATTCCAGAGTTCTTGGCCATTTTGTGAGCTCCCGACACTCAGCGTTGGCTTGGAGTCTGATCACTAACATAGGACCTTCCCATGTCACGCGTTCTTCATGGATGGCCACGGTATTGGCCAAGAGAACCTCTTCAACGTACTCAAAGCATATGCGCTGTACGTAGAGTTTTATTCTTCAATCTCCACTTCTGATGGACTACGTAGATATGATACACAAGTCAGATTACTGCAGGGCTGGCCTTTCGTGGTAGCGAAATTACTATTCAATGTGAGCCCCACCTGGACCATGCTGGCTCCACGCTGACAGATGTGTAGGCGAGGAAGCCTTCTGTCTAGTTGTGCGGCTTGTGTATTCGTACGACCTTAGAGACCATTCCCTACCTGAGACGCCCAAGCTCTGGTTACGACTCGTAGGTCTCAAACATTACGCATTCATATTTTGGTACCGACATTTGTGTAGTTCCAGGTTATTATAATCTTCTTTTCTTCGGATCTCTCGTTTCTGACATACCGCTCACTAGTTCGAACGCCTGACGGAGGAAATGCTCCCGGTTCTGCAGGTACACTTTCTGCCACCTGCGACAGGGCATCAAGTCGAGCATATACTCCTCAGAGTGGTTCCTGGCGATGTTCAGCTACCGCTTCCCTATCGACAACTGTCTTGCGAACGGGATCGCGGCGATGTTCGCGTTCGGCCTCGCGCTGCTGATAAAGAATGAGGATCCCACCGCTCGCACTCAAGTTCGACGAGCTGCTTGCGTTCCTGAACACGCGCATGTTCGAGGTGTACCAGGTCAAGGTACCTTGACGCATGAGAAATTGCTACTGAGCGACGCTTGCCGATCATCACAGCTCGAGTCTCTCGGTTGAACGCGAGCTGAAACTGTGGACGAGTTCGTCCAGGATGCGGTGTCGCTCAACATCACGCCGTTCACGCTCGACCCTTACGCACGTGAGTATGACTACCTCGTCCCCGCGTGGGACGCACACCGGATAGAGATGGATGTGCTGCGGAACACGAACCGCATACTGTCCGTGCATGTGCACGTCGCTACCCGTCTCTGGCCATTTTCTGCATGTGTACTTAGTGGCTGGTAGGTTCTTGAGCTTTCAATCTTCTTCGGTGTGTGTAATGTTCGAGAGAGTCATCCCGACGATTTGCGAGGTACGTATGTATATGGTGTCGCCGCTCAGGAATCAAGCACCAGGAGCTGCACAAATTTGGATGTTCTCGGACTTCCTTTGCTCAACATGTAAATAGCTTAATGCGGCTTCCATCTCGCCAATTAAAGTCCGTTCTCTCACCAATTAGAACATACATACGGAAGCGTACACCCCACGAGCTCCAGAATAAAGCCCTTCGTACCCCAGCGGCACTGCCGTGAGCTTGTTGTGGATAACAGAACTAGTTAAGACGTACCTTGAAGGAGATTTGAGTCCTGGGACTTGATCAGCACTTGATTCAGTATCCTACGCACTATGCCTGAGTGAACCGTTTGTGCTCGATAATACTAAGTACGCACACAGCAAATTATTAAGAAAAGAAATACTCCCCATATCCGTGTGAGAACATCAATGCGCCGGGTATAAGAACAGGACAGGTACCCCACTTCACCATCTCCTCAGCCGATGCGCAATCGTTCATCTCGTGCCCGCCTTTAGCTCCTCCTCGTGCAGGTCCTGCAGAAGTCGAAAAATACTCTTTGCGTGCTCGAATCCGATTTCGTTTCTCGCACGCACTCCATCGAGAACTCAGACATAGGGATCCATCCGAGTGCACAGCTGGCAGGCCAGAGGCATGCGGCATTACAAATATGGTGAACATGTCCGTGGTGCTAAGCCATCGGTTCTCCCGTTGTAAGGGGTTATTGATGTACGTGAGAGTTCCTGTCTGAGAATAAATTTCTAACACAAGAATTTGTTCACAAAAGGATTTATTTTTCAAGCAAGGGGTTCAGTAAAACTGAATTATAAGCAGCAAGAAATTTAAAAGCCTTCAATACTTCAATGTGCACCAAGCGTGACGGGTTCTCCTACTTTTCCGGTCAGAGGCTCAGCCGAGTCCGGAAATCCGAGATTTATCAAATGTATAAGATTCAGGTACGTAGATTCCAAATGAATGTCAGGGATATTACATCAGCAAAACATTTTTGGCCTGAGCAGACTGTACATACCCGTGCACACCCCAGAAGTGGGTGCACCAAATATATTTTCTTGCACACCACACTTGGTGTTTGGCAAGAACCACCAGACAGTGCCAGCCACTGCACCATATGGCCGGAGGCATGCAATCGGAGCCCGGCCATTCCAAACCGGCGCTGTTCCTCTGATACGATAGGGCCAGGCACAATACATATCGGGCAAGACCTTCTATCGTATTGCCAGCCTCGGCGTGTGCCTGGCACCAATTTCGCCGGCATTAGCGGACATGAGTCCGGTCCTGTAAGATTGATGCCATGTCCCCGCCCTTGCACATCTCGGTCCCCGACGCTTGCACGTCTTGGTCACGGAAATTAATATATTTAATTTGAATCACACAAACACCGATGGAGTCCACAAGAAATTTGAGCAACAATAGAAAGCACAAACGAAATTAATCACTGTCAAGAAAATATGCATGCTTCCGACCCTAAAACCACTCCGGGAGGTCATCAAGCTCGTCGCGCTCTTCTTCGCCATCTTCCGGATAATCCAGTTCTTGCATGTCCTTGTCGGAATCGTCTTCGGCGCCGCTATCATGGTCCCATGCATCTTCCTTGCCGCTGGTACCATTGTCCCCGCGGTCCTCATCGGAATTCTCACCAGCATAATGGATCTGGTCCTCAAGAGCTCGCTGTGCCATCTCCTCACCACACCTATGCTCCTCGATGGCGGCTTCCCTGGTGGCGCGCTGAGCGAGAATCCGCATGTACATATTGTCTCCGTCGTCCTCGTCGTCGCTGTCACTTCCGTTGTTCTCGAATACTTCTCTGTGGTGGGGTATGTATCAGTAGATAGATTAATAAATACAGAAAACGACACTTACAGTCATCAACTGGTCCTTTAAACACCACCAGTGCTTGAAACACTTTTGTGCTCGAATTATCAAAATTTTGAGACATCTTCTCATCTAAAACATTATTTTATTGAACTGAGATGCTCCTGAAGAAGAGATTAGACTAGGTAGGGAGGTGTAAAGTGCTCTGGAAGTGTAGATATAACAATTCCATTTTGAGGATATAGCGGTGACTCGGGTCTTGCCCCATTTCCGGTCGTTGAAACACCCGTATTTTTGAGATTGTGCAATCAGTTTCTCGTGTATTCTCCCCAAAATTTGAGAGAACATTTCTTATATATATTAAAAGCACTACTGAAACCAGAAACAAGCTGGGTTGCATTTTGCATGAGCGAGTGCTAAAACTTGATTTGGGTGTTTCAAGGACCGGTTGATAACTGTACTCGTTCCACCACTTCAATGTGGAGGCGCACCATTCAGCGTTCGAGAACAAATGTATAAGGCTGTTGTAGAAATCCGCGCTGTTGAATTTGTTGTCGTCGACATGCCAGGCATCTTGGTCGTTGAGAATGAAGCGCGCCTGGTGCATAAGAAGAAGATGAGTGCGAATTTATATAAGTGAAGGAGACATACCAAGACTGCAACATATCCGATGTTTTCAGGAGTCACCTCGCTCATCTTGTTGAGCTCGGCCACAGGCCTAGGTCCACCCTTGAGGCCTACGCAGGCGGACACAGTAGCGTTGCGTTTCCCTGTAAAGATGTGACGGAAGCACTTGTATATTTGGGTCAGTAATGTACTTGAAGCCAAGAAAACACTCACTCGAACGAGGAACGGGCCCCTGCAGAGCCCGTAGTCAGATCTCCCCTTCTTATAGCCATCCTCGGGGTACATGAATGAGGGATAATCGCGGGATTTGATCCTCGTAGTCCCCTCGCGCACATTGCAACAGAACCTACACGAAAATCAATGTGGTGAGTGCATGTATACATCGGAGCGAGACTCACAATTTAGCAATTGCATCGAAATCATCCCGTAGTCTACGAGGCGTTAAGAGGCATGCGGTTGCGAGATCCTTGAAGCCGCGGAGCATCTTGTTGCATCCGGCCTGGTAGCGAATAATTGTGCCGTCGAGGCGTACCTCCTCGATATATAGCATGGCGTCGTAGCGCAGCATGCCGAGGTCGTCCGAGCATGCAAATCGAGCATGTGCATCAAGCTGTGATCGATAATGTTGGCCAATAGGTGAGGCAAGATAGCAAAGTGTGAAAATAACTTACGAATGCGCCAAGGAGGACCACCCCATACGGACTGATGGTGAGGTTGGGCATCAGCGCGGGCATGAATGGAACATGGTGCAGGATAGTGCCCCATGCCTTCAGATATTTTTCAATATCCTCGGGCGCGCTGTCATTGATTAGTACCCATGGCGGTAGCATATATGCGGGGACGTACATATTTTGAAGGCTTCCATCTCCTGCGCGGTCGCCACGGGCTCCGGGTCATCGTGGAGAGCAATGCCCATGGTGACTAACTCTGGGATGTTGATATGATTACCGCATTTGCGATTAATCATGCGCCTGGCATCCTTGAGTTGCGCCCGGGGCTGTGGGTTTCTCTGCGCACGAAGAAGGTGAGCATACATGTGCATATATGCTCATTACTTACCTTATAACCCATCCTCTTGATTCCTTCACATTGCGCAACTCAAGCATGACCGACCAATAGAAATCATCGAATTTGGGGTTCTTGTCGTCCGGAACGAAGGCATCGTCATCCGAGGAATCAACATGGCGCGACTTGCCATGTTTAGCTCATGTGCGGGGGATAGGAGAGGACGGTGTGCGGCTAGAAGAAAATTGTTTCTTGCGCGGGCGAGGGGAGGCTGAGCGATTGTCTGCGCGGCCACGGCCCTGCACTTGATGAGGTGCGGCGACGACTGAGGACTCAAAGGCGGCGTGGGGGATTCGATATGCCTATATTAGGTTAGTGTGCAGATCTTCGAGGGCATCTCTCACGTACCGGCACGTTGATCACCCACATCTTGGGTGCCGGAATGTGATTTATTCTTGCGGGAGGGCATGTTTGAGGTGAGAGAAAGCGAAGGTTGTCATATGGGTTCAAAGTCGTGGATCGCAGCATGCCAGCTCACCCCAACTTTTATACCTGTCGTCACTTGAAGGACGCGATCTTGACTGAACTTTAAGAACGCGGTCCCGTGACCATGTGAGTGCCCCGATTTTGACTTCAGTAACAAATTCGCTTACCCCACTATATGCGCGCTTACCCCGCTATATGTGTTTACTTCTCCTCCTCGTGTTGGCATGCGCTCTCTCGATTTCTATGAGAATACAATGTTCAGGTGCCAGCGCGGGTTCAACGAGCTCCGCGGATTGAAACGCCACCACCTATCGTGCAAGAAACTCTCCCAACAGCTACTTCCCTGAAACATGACCGCGAACAGGCCCATCTGCGCGTTTACGAGGGACGAGAACGTGCACGCAACATAAAATTGCTGCAGCTCGCGGAACGAAAAGGCTGTGGAGGAGGAGAAACTCAGAGCCCAGGAGGCACGAGAGTACAAAGAGGTAAGCTGCAATAATGATTGAAGATAATAGAAATTCATGTATATCACTATCAGCTTCAGGTTCAGGCAGCCATCGTCACAGACACGACTGTGGTCCATTCTGTCAGCAGGGTCGGACGTAAAGCAAGGCTCCCGAGGTGCTCAAAGACTACCTTCCAAGCTCTCTCACCGGTCTTCCAGTTTCTTTGCCCAGCCTCCACCCAAGCCCAAGTGCGTGGCTAAAGTGCCACAGCCACCGAGTCCTGCGCGATCCCTACACCTGAGCCACCTCCATTACCCAAGCACATCCATACCCCACGAACTCCTTCGGAGTATTTCGTCGCTATGTTGTTCAACCTGTCTCTGATCCCGAAGACACGCTCACCATCGAGCATTTCTCTGACTCACCAACCATCTTCCCACCTCCATCGATACACAGCACTTGAGCCCACTGCGCGGCTTTGGGATTTCACTTTCCAAAGCCGCGCAGAAGGCCAAGGACAACTTCTTCGCACCCTTCCTCAAAGCCAGCACATTCAAATTGATGCGCTGGTATTACTCCACCTCACACTGCAAATCAGCATTCCGACCTCGACTGCTTGTACGGAAGTGCTCTGTGCCGACGACTTCCATCCCGATGACCTTGAGGGCTTCCGCGCTGCCGTAGAGATGAGGCGCTTGGATGAATTCACAGATTCAAGCACTGCCTTTCTGCAGCGGACGGGTGGACGGAGAGGTCAAGATCAAGCTGCCTCACAGTGGCACGCGCTGGAATTGAGGATGAGGCACCAGAATTCGAGGTTAAGGGTGTATTCTACGTCCTCTAATTGAAGTGATCAAAGCAGCCTTCCAAGACCCGAGCACGCGCGGCTTCCACTGGATTCCATTCAAGTATCTCTGGCAATCCGATCCTGTCTCTGGCCAACTCCTCGCCAGAACGCGTTTATACCGACACCTACAATTCGAGCCATGCTCGAGGCCGACGCTGAAATTCGAGCACAACCCAGGAATCTAGAAGACTCGCCCGACATCGAATACTCCGTCGCTCCATCCTCGTATGGTCCGACTCCACCACCTAGCGAGTTTCGGCACCGCATCTCTATGGCCCATCTATGCCTTTTTCGGGAACCTCTCCAAGTATACTCGTGCAAAGCCACGCTCATTTGCAGCGCAGCATCTCGCATACATACCAAGGTGCGCTCTCACTTATTTTTTCCCGAGAAAATTCTCTGTACATTCTAACGCTGCATTTTAGCTCCCAGGGTCATTCAACAACATTATCAATCCATATTCCAATCGCCTGCGACCATAGCCATCCTGCGCTTTGTCAACCATGAACTCATGCATAAAATCTGGCTCCTCCTGCTTTCTCCAGATTTTATGCATGCGTATGTGCACGGCATTTGATCAAGTGCGGCGATGGCGTCTTGAGGCATATATTTCTGCGATTTTTTACTTATTCTGCGGATTACCCAGAGAAGTGAGATTCCATCTGTTTACATAGTCAGCCTGACTAATGATTTTGTTTAGAATATTGCTCACATGCATCCGGTATCTTGCAAGATGCCCTTGTCCGGACTGCCATATGAAGAAGGGTGTATGTGCCAGGTCTGGGCACTACTGTAGATCGGCAGCGCCGAGCCAAGCATCGAGAAGATACACAGGTCGTTCAAGACAAGATTGCCCTCATGCACAAATGGATCTTCGAGGATGGCGCACCTGTGGAAGGAGCTTGGATCAATCGTAAGCTCGAAGAAACTTCCCTCACAACTACTCGAGTATGCATCTTCTTCAATTTCATGTCTCCGGGCTAATCACGTTGCTTTTACAGAGCGCATTCTCGATACGGTTGGCTCAATTCGGCTTCAATCACTACGAACTCTTCGTGCTGGACCTCATGCATGAATTCGAACTCGGAGTATTCAAAGCAATCTTGACGCACACCATTCATTTACTGATCGCTGCAGGGAATGACAACATTCAAGAATTCGATGAGCGGTGAGCTTCAATCTGTTTGCTTTGTTTGACTGCTCACTAATTTCTGGCGTGTTGCAGATTTGTGCTCGTGCCCACATTTGGCCGTGATACTATACGACGCTTTGGCGCGAACGTCTCGGGCTTGAAGAAACTCGCTGCGCACGACTTCGAGGACATTCTCCAGGTGCGTATTCACACATTTATATTCTATTCTGACTAATCTATGTACATCAGTGCATAATTCTGATTGTTGAGGGCCTATTGCCCGGCAAGCATAATTGGATCGCGCTGGACATGTTCTTCGAGCTTACCCTGTGGCATGCACATGCTAAACTGCGTCTGCATACCGAGTCTACCCTCCATCAATTTGAGCAGGCCACGAAGATGATGGGCGCAAGTGTTCGGGAGTTCAAGAAGGTCGTCTGCGCCGCGTATGTCATGAAGGAGCTCCCGAAGGAGACAGCTGTGCGGCAGAGACGATCTGCGGCGCTCAGTGCCAAGACCAAGTCCGGGAAGGGCAAGGATCCTCCCAAGTCCTCCCAGGTTGCTGCGACGACAATGTCCGCCAAGCAGAAGGCTCCGTCCAATGACTGTGAAGACACTGAGGATGTGACATCCGCGGAGCCCAAGACGCCACTCAAGGACTCCGAAGATGTGAAGAAGGTGACACCCGCGGAGTGCAAGGTTCCTACATCTAGCAGACGCACGAAGGAATTGAACCTGAATACATACAAGTGGCACCGGCTGGGCGATTATGTCCACGCCATTCGCCGCTTTGGGACTACTGATCATTATACCACACAAATTGTGAGTAACTCGTGTGCATTTATCTTATTTCACTTACCTGCGACTACAGGGAGAGCTCGAACATCGACGGGTTAAACGTTTTATGTACATACGAACAAAACACACAATTCCAGCTTCAAATTGCAAAGCATCAACGACGGGAAGCGTACCTCCACAAGTTGCAGGATGGTAGCAATGCAACTCACAGAACCCAGCGGGCTAAACACAAATGCGCCAAACACAAGAAGACTCGCGCGAAGAGGTATTGTCGGATGCGTCTCCATTTCAAAGACACGGAGACACTGCCAAAAACATCCCCCGATTACATCACCACATCGCCGATGATCAAAGTAAATACGTGCATATTTCTGGGTTCGCGTCGGACCATCAAGATGATCCTGCGTGCAAGGTGTGTCAAAGTCGGATCAGTTTCTAATTGAATTTAACCTGTAGCTAGGATTTCGTATGGAAACTGGAGCAGCACATTCTGGCATGGATGACAGGCCGACTTTACGAAGATGCTCCTCCCAATTTTATGGACAAAGAGAGGGACACCCTGGTGTTGGACCGAGGATGCATGTATCTCCACAAGGTCCTGCGGATCAACTACATGACGTACGACATGCGCCGTGAGCAAGACACGATCAACCCGTCCACACACGCCGACGTCATGATGCTCGCGCCGCATGACAGCCATCACCCATTCCTCTATGCACGCGTTGTAAGGGGATATTGACGTACGTGAGAGTTCCTGTCTGAGAATAAATTTCTAACACAAGAATTTGTTCACAAAAGGATTTATTTTTCAAGCAAGGGGTTCAGCAGAACTGAATTATAAGTAGCAAGAAATTTAAAAGCCTTCAATACTTCAATGTGCACCAAGCATGACGGGTTTTCCTACTTTTCCGGTCAGAGGCTCAGCCGAGTCCGGAAATCCGAGATTTATCAAATATATAAGATTCAGGTACGTAGATTCCAAATGAATGTCAGGGATATTACTTGCTAACACTTGCGACTTCAATTCCTGGTCTCGTGAGAGTGCTCAACCTAGCCTACTGTCCTGTAGGGTCCTTGAGTCTTCCTGCCTGGGTCTGTACTTTCAGAGCACTTGTCTGAACAGTCAAACAGCCCAAGAAACTTCCTGTCTCGAACTTAAACTTGCACTTTCCTTACGTCGCAATCTGCTGTCTTGCTACTGAGAATATTCTACTGCAGAGTACTCAACCTAGCCTACTTTCCTTGTAGGGTCCTTGAGATGCTCTTCTTGGACTTGTACTACCAGAGCTCAGTCTGGTCAGGTGACAATCCAAGGTGAAATTCACACAGAAGGAGAGGGCACACAGATGTCTGCGGTGAAAGTGGATAAAAACTATCTATTTTTCAGGGGGCAGTTTGGCCTGCTTTTATACCCTGGGGAAAGTTCTAGAACATTCCATTCCTTATGGGCCTGGAACATCCTAGGCTACATTACAAAAGTACCAAAACTACATAATTAATACAAGATTTCCTTTCTCAGCTTACTTTTATGTCAAATTCTTCTGTTCTATTTATATCTCCTATTTTTCTCCTAATCTCTGTATCTGGGCTTGGTCTAGGTGGTCTTGGCTCATGGTCCAGGTAGTCATAGAATGGGTCCAGGCTATAAAAAGTGGTGTCATAATTGATAATTCAGAGTGAGGCCATAATTAAAAGTGGGGCCATAATTAAAAATGGGGCCACAATTACTAGCTGGCGGTGAGACAATAATCGAAAGTGGAACCATAGCTGAAAGTGGTGCCATAACGGAAAGTGGCGTCATAATGGAAAGTGGTGCCACAATAAAATAAAAAACCAGGGCTACAGTGGATTAATAATTAAAAGTGGGCCCACAATTGCAGAATGGTACCATATTGAGTAGTGGAACCATAATTAGAAAATGACACCATACTGATAGTGGTGCCATATTACCTGTCTGGGCTTGCCCGGGCCTTCAAAGTGGTGTTATAAATAATAAAATAATAAAACTTCCAGATTTGAGGGCATCTTCTAGCAAGCCTAGGTTATGCTGGACTTTGACAGTGGGCCAGACTATTCTAGGCCTTCTTAGAATCTGTAGGCCAGTCTGGGCCTTGCCTGGGTTCTTCCATTGTAGTTCTCAAGTCATCTAGATTCTTCTAACAATCGTTCTCATGTAACTTCACTTACAATGCACATATCTCAACTTGGAGTGGCATAGGCTGGATACTAGTTGTAGAAGGGGAACAATGTGTACAGCATCATGTGTTCCATTCATGCCCCTCATAAATCAACAGAAAGTCATCCATCAGCCTTGCATCTCCTGCTTGTAGCATGTTCTTCGGCAATTCAACTATATCATTGTTCGGCTTCAACATTCCTCTGCGATGAGCAATGTTCCAAACGATCCACGCGTCCAACCATTCAAACATGGCTAGAATAGAGTATGGAACTCCCACTGCTACTTCTTGGGTGCCTGTGTAATGTTCCACAGCAACAATGACTCGAGTCTCCTGAAATTGGAGGATGCGGGTGATTCGTCCTGTAAACTCGATGTTGGGTCCCGAAAGACGAAGGGGACCAGAAAAATAGATTGGGATAAGATGATCCTGGACTGGATCGAGGATGAGGATATGTTTATGAGTCTGTCGATGCACCCGATAGTAGGGAACCTGAGTATCACGAGGGCACAAAATTGTCTGCATGATGGTGGTGGACGGGAACAAGAATGCCTGGGAACTGTCAAACACAGTTATGCTTTATTTATAAGTATAAGCACGTGACCACGTTCCTGATTTGATGTCCCATGTCATATTATTTATTGATGACAGGATGTGCAAAGTCGATATTATTTTGCCATGTCCAGGTACCAAACACTTTTGGTGCATGACAGCGTGTTTAGCGTGTTCCACGTCAACGCCTATCGAATTGGACTGGGATTCCCGAAACACCCGGAGGCAGAGCGATTCGACGTGATATGGGCGCGTGGCCTGGAGCTGGACGAATCTGCCCCAGGAGGATTTGAGACGCAGAGACTGCATCGCGTCAAGTTCATTGACAGCAGTTCCGGAGACGCGTTCTTTTTTCTCGACCCACAACAAATTCTGAGGGGCGCTCACCTCATCCCTGCCTTTCACTTCGGAAATACCGATGAACTTCTCCCCGGACCGAGTGTGGCACATGAAGGAGATGAGGAGGACAACGACTGGACATATTTTTTACGTTGGGATGTGAGTATTTTTAAATTTATTCCCGAATCTACTCTAACAAGGTATTCTACAGGTTTTGCGACTGCGACATGTTCATGCGCTTCAATGGCGGGGGCATTGGGCACCGATCCGGCAGCAAACATTCCACTGTCGCAATGCCGAGGATTTAAGTGAACGCGGAAGAAGCCTTAGATGAGGATGAGGAAGAGGTGCAGGAGCTACAGGCGGATTAGATTCCGAGAGCGGCCATGGGTCAGAAGGTGATTCTGATGCAGAGGACAATTCAGATGAAGAGCAGGGCTCTGGATCCGAGGACGGTGAGAACGTTGATGGGGATGGAGACGACGACGATTTAGAAGGCTTCGGAGCGCTGTAGTAGTTCGCACAGTGTAATTGTAGTACTGGATAAATATTTTTATTGTATACCGAACGGACATCCACGCTATGGTATTGTACTGCATACTATGTACTCTACAATCTACGTGATTACACACACCTGTAGGACCGGCGCGATCTGCTGGGGCTTTGTACGCATTTGGCAAGACGCCCGACATCTGGTAGCCTCGTGGCCACCTCTGCCAGATAGCGCGCGTCTGGCCAGGTGCTGCAAAGACCACCGGACTTTCAAGTTTTTGCTGATGTACTTGCTAACACTTGCGACTTCAATTCCTGGTCTCGTGAGAGTGCTCAACCTAGCCTACTGTCCTGTAGGGTCCTTGAGTCTTCCTGCCTGGGTCTGTGCTTTCAGAGCACTTGTCTGAACAGTCAAACAGCCCAAGAAACTTCTTGTCTCGAACTTAAACTTGCACTTTCCTTACGCCGCAATCTGCTGTCTTGCTACTGAGAATGTTCTACTGCAGAGTACTCAACCTAGCCTACTTTCCTTGTAGGGTCCTTGAGATGCTCTTCTTGGACTTGTACTACCAGAGCCCGGTCTGGTCAGGTGACAATCCAAGGTGAAATTCACACAGAAGGAGAGGGCACACAGATGTCTGCGGTGAAAGTGGATAAAAACTATATTGCTCTCAGGGGGGCAGTTTGGCCTGCTTTTATACCCTGAGGAAATTCCAGAACATTCCATGGAAATGACTCACTCTGACTCCCCCTGACTCATTTCTGGGTTGCCTTACTAATCCACCTCAAATCCTGACTAATCACGACTGATCATGATTATCCATGGTCAATCCTGATTGGTCCTGACTTGGCTTTTCTGAATTAGTGCTGACAAATCAGAGTTCATCTGAGGTCATCTGATCATGTCTTAGTCATGGAACATTCTAAACTATGTTAAAAAAGTATCAAAACTACGAATTCAGTACAAAGTTTTCCTAACTAAGCTTATTTCTACACTAAATCTTTCAATTCTATTTATATCTCCTACTTTTCTCCTTATCTCCACATCTAGGCCTTGTCTAGATGGTCTGGGCTCATGATCCAGGTGGTCATGTGATTGATCTGGACCTGTCCGGGCTTGCAAAATGGGGTTACAACTGATAACACTCCAAATTTGAAGGTGTCTTTTGACAAGCCTGGGTCGTATTGAGTTTCTTGACAAGGGCTAGGCCATTCTGAAACTTAGCTAGAACATGTAGACTGGTCTGGGCCTTGTCTAGGTCCTTCCATTGTGACTTCTCAAGTCATGTAGGTCCTTCTTATAATCATTCTTATGTAATGTCCTTAACAAAAGATGCATATTTTGACTTGAAATAATGTGAGCTGAGTGCTGATTGGTGGGAAATTGGATACATTGTCATGTGACCTAATTCTTCCATCCATGTCCCTCATAGATCAGTAGAAAGTCATCCATCAGTCTCGCATCTCCTGCTTGCAGCATGTTCTTCGGCAATTCAACTATATCGCTGTTCAGCTTCAACATTCCTCTGCGATGAGCAATGTTCCGAATGATCCATGCATCCAACCATTCAAACATGGCTAGAATGGAATAGGGAATGCCCACTGCAACTTCCTGGGTGCCTGTGTAATGCTCCACAGCAACAATGACTCGAGTCTCCTGAAATTGAAGGATGCGGGTGATTCGTCCTGTAAACTCAATGTTGGGTCCCAAAAGACGAAGGGGACCAGAAAAATAGATTGGGATAAGATGATCCTGGACTGGATCGAGGATGAGGATATGTTTACGAGTCTGTCGATGCACCCGATAGTAGGGAACCTGAGTATCACGAGGGTACGAAATTGCCTGCATGATGGTGATGGACAGGAACAAGAATGCCTGGGAATGGTTGAACAGAGTTGTGCTTTATTTATGAGTATAAGCACATGACCACGTTCCTGATTTGATGTCCCATGTCATGTTACTTATTGATGACAGGATGTGCAAAATTGATGTTATTTTGCCATGTCCAGGTACCAAACACTTTTGGTGCGTGACACCGTGAACACAGAAAATACGTAAGAGCATCGCGGTGATGGTGGTTTAGCATATCACCTACGGCAGATCTTTATAAATTACGACATGAAAGATAGTCCAAGAAAACAACTAAGAGCGATGCCCAGACATACGCGATTTCCTGCATGCATGATAGACTTCATTCTGGTCAGCATTAGCACATACAAGAGACAGTGACGAGAGAGCACACACAGAAAACGTATTGCAGTCCTACTCCCTGACTCCAGATGGACCGGCTTCCGCTTCAATCAGCCCATGAATGCTTGCCTGACCTGACAACATTTCCTCATCATCGATCCTCATTCTCTCCATCAGCTCCCTGCTCGTCCAAGGAACTGACGTCAATCGCAGAGAATGAGAGTTCGTGGTCGAGAGGGGCACCGAGGGGTTCGACGAAAGCCGCAAACTGGATCGAACGAACAAAAGATGGGCAACTTGTATCTTCGGTGCCGCACTGGGATCCATCGGCCTCGCGGAGATTGAGGATGAATCGTGAGATGATAATTGCTGACATTCTGTGCCATAATACATCTCAATAGAAGTCAAATGACGAACAATTAATCACAATTACTCACGGGTCAATAAGGAAGTCGATATATGAAATAAATTCCTGATGATCGTGCATGACGCTCACGAGTTAGGGTCTGTAGGGATATGAGACAAATTCCCCTACAAACTTGGTGTTTCCCACAATAGCTCCAATGTTCATAATCAACAATAGTCTATCAAATGCACCATTGTCAAATGATGCGGATCTGTGTTAACCAATGACAACCTACAGGAAGTATACCGTACCTGATGGCGCATGATTAGTTGGTGCATATACTGGGGGAGAATGGGGAAACTGACCATCCCTCAAGATCACCGTGTGCAATTGAGTGCGGAGATTGGCCTCCGCAGCAGTCCATCTTTGCCAGTACGTCTGGTGTATGGTCACTGCAAGAACAACCATTTCCGCGGCGATTATTGTCGCACACTGTACATATGCCACTGGAACTATTGCGTAGCAGACCCTCAAGCGATGATGCCAACAGCACTCATACATCTATATGACACACCCATTCAGTCGAAAAGCTGCAGTGAGATTGAAGAATTTCACTGACATGTTCCATAGCTCTGGTGACACCAGAGAGACTGGTATACAATTAATCGGAGGTGGAGCTGCAACCACTACATGCTGCACGTCTTGGAACTAGAAGTATGTGTCGCACTTCAATTACACGTTAAGCTCAATATGAAGGACAGAGCTCACCAGGATAATGGCAAAAGGAACCAGTGACAAGATGAACATCAATGACGCAATTTGCCATTGACGACCAGACAAGGCATATGCTCGGAGACTTGAGAATGCTTCATAGAACATTAATCGCCAATCAGAAGTCAAATATTGTATGGCTAGTCACCTAGCACAACAAAGAGGAAGAGCAGCTCCGAAGCTGTCGCCAACCAAATCAACGCAAAGCAGCTCTGGAAACTATGAGTGGACAAAGGCAGTGTAGTGCAACGGGATGGGAACTGTACCATTGTTGACAGCGGATATATGGTTGGAAGGGTAATAGTGTAGTTGAGAAGAAAGGATACCTTGCGAGCAAGAAAAGTAAGGTGGCCGCCGAAAATCGACGCTTCCATACGAGTCGGTATTCACGATCAAACGTGATGAGGTACTCATACACTAGAAGAGCTGCAACAAATAGGGATGAAGAATTGATACGAGATCGTACGTGAACCACTGACCCGATACACCACAACATATTTTGATGAAGCTGTATGGTAGGAGATATTAGATGAGGAAGGATTGCGGTAAGAGTCACTCACTTTTCCTGGACTTCTGCGGCACTTACGGCGGAGGACATGATATGAGGTAGTGCGAAAGATGCGGGACTGAATACTTTGGCAGAGACGTAGAGATTCAGTTAGCCAGATACATCCGGTACATCACCTTCACCTGTGCCGGATACACCCGGGAGGTGGGCTCACCTCCTGCTTTTGCCCTTGCATTGGGTCAGATACATCTCGCCAATTCGGATACAACCGAGATTGCGAGATGCATCGGACTCCACGCTTCAATTATGGCAAAATAGATGCATTTGGCCCGGATCGAACCCGCGACTTTGGAAAGCAAAGCACATACCTGATACAACTGCGCCATGAAGGCTTTACAAATCTATATGGAGCTATTCTAATATCCACTCATTTTGGCGTGGTGCTCGATATATCCATCCCGCCGCCCATATACATCCCGCCGCCATATACATCCTGCCTCCCATATACATCCAGCTGTCCATATCCATCCCACCTCCCTTCCTCATTCATGCAGGTCGGATATTCATACATACCAAGATCATTTCATCTTATAACTACATGCTCACATGTATACATAAAGTAGTACACTCTTACATGTATAGTAATAATCCAGCATTCCTTTCCCCTCCGTTATAGTGGACAACTGTCCAAACAGAGCTCTGTGCCGGCTTGCGCACGCGGGTAATGTCCCAAGCTCAAATACGAAGCGCGCCAAAACCGTGCGCACGGATCTCTTCGAAATTGTGTGCGCGCATCTCTTCATTGAAGTGTATGCAAATTCAATCATTTACCTAATTGCGCATGCACTTTCTGTGTGTCCTCTCAGCACAAAATACAATGCACACCAGCATCATGCACATAGATTTCTTCAAAGTTATGCATGCAGCGTGCAGACCTCTTCAAAAAAAACCGTGCATCATAATCGTGCGCGAGTCTCTCTTCAACGCAAATTGAACTGTTTGCTTAATTGCGCGGGTACATTTTGTGCATCTCGCAAGCTCGTGCATACATGCGCTTCCGTCGCGCTTCTAATAATACGAAAACACCGAAATCCATTACAGTACTCAATGCCACCATCCTACATACTAATCCACATCCGTAATGCTTACCCTAAGGTCCAGCACTGTAACCGCATTCTACCAAACACGTTAGTGTAGTGCTAACTGCATTTGTTCAATACTTACCGTCTCTATCCTATTTGCGAACGAAATCCGCCCCAACGACAACAACCGCGAATAACGACATGCTTGCCTAGATTATAATGAGTACGGCACCACCTACGCGAATATCTGACTCACTTTCGCGCATATGCGGCTGCCCCATGGTCTCCGCCCTTATCCAACTCCTCCGCTTTCCTCAGCCAGTCGCGCTCGAAGTATAAGAAAAATCGCAATGTCCGCCGCATTTCCTCCTCGACCAGCAACACTTCCTCGTGCCAACGCGCCTTGAGGGCATTTGATCTGAACCAGTGAACGCGCAGTGCTTTCCCGATGCACGTCAGTCCTAAATCCTCTGTGGAATATTCGTGTACATACCGTCCTCGAAAAACTCCTCATATCCCCCCGCAGCTTGACCTTCCACAAAAGAAAAGTTCTCCCAGATCCACGAAGGTGCTTCCTTGCTTTGCCCGATTTGTTGTTGCGCCGAATACATTGTGAACTTGCGGACATCTTCACGCTTCAGTTCCCTGTATGTAGGATCGTTAGCATTCATACCCAGCATTACCATAATCCGTCGCGCGCGGCGATATTCGTCGGCCGCTCTGTTGATGGCTAGTTGCTTCTGCCGGATTTGGTTTGTTGCCCGAGTATTCGCCCTTTGGCCCGAAACATTATGTTTCGCGATCTTGAAAGCCTCGTTAGTGATGATGTGAGTGCGCACATCGTCCAGGGCATCGTTCGCTTGAGATTGTCGCAATTTCTGTTCTACCTCGATTGCACCGGCCATAATGTTGTGGTTGCGCACGGCCGGATCGTACGACGATGGCACATCTATCTGGATCGCATCGACCTCGAACCACGCCGTACTTTTTGTACGCTGCGCGTCATCCTCCGGCTCCGGGTCACGCTTGCGCTTCCCTTTGGCGTTGCTGGTGGAATCAGTGACGGAGTCTTCGTTCTTGTCGTCTACTGCAGGCGCGGCCAAAGGAAATGATCTGGAGAAAGGACCGGGTGATTCCTCTTCTACAGCCTTCGCCGCCTCGTCGACCAACGGGGACAGATATCGATCCGATATATCTCTCCATTCCTTCCACTTCGCTGCGAACTGCTTGCGCTTATCGTCCAGCTCAGAGTGCCCACTATCCGTGCCATAATCATCTTGAATTGCGGTGAGAAGTGATAATCTAGCCAGTGTATGTCAGCAGTGCTGCTCGAAAGCAGAGGTCCTACGCACTTTTGAGTCTGGAGAGAGATGCCTTGCTCAATAGCCTCCACTAGACCCGGTGTCGCCGAATGATTGGGATCCGTTCGTGTGTTGAGATGCGCCAACATTTGTTTTTGTGTCAGGGCTGCGGCGCTTCGTCAGAACGGCAAAGGTCATCTGAACATTTACTCACCTGCCTCCCGGCGAGGCTCATACACATTCTCTAGGTCCTTGTGTTTCCCCATATCGACCACTTTCCGCAGCCACTCATCCTCCTGCTGCTTCCAGTTTGCTAATTTCTCCGTGCTCACGTTTTCCTCCACACTGACCAGATGATCAGTTGCCACCTTCAGCTGCTTGACCGCACGTTCGTGTTTGCTTGATAACGATCGACCTGTGCAATGTACATCAGTAGTATACGTCAAATTCAGCAATGAAGACCACACTTAAGCTGTGAACGCGGCGGATGTTCATGTCGGAGTGATGATCGTTGATCACGTCGTGGCGGTGACCCGACGTCATTTCTCGAGTCCGCGAAGCTAAGGCGTTGAGGGTAGCCCAAATCCTCTCAGGAGCTTCACCATCAGTCATCCCCACCCCTGGCAACCAATAGTAAGAGAACTTGAACCGACATTGCGCGATGTGAGCCGGCAAATGGAATTTGCCAACCGCTGCCAACGTCTGAGGCAAGCGGTAAGACTGTATCGAGGGGAGGTCTATCGCACGTCGTGCAATCCAATGTAGGCGTGCGGCCAAATGAATTCGGTATTGACAATTGATATCGTAGCCGGAAACGTGTAATCGAAGTCCCATCCATGGCTGTAACGTGGAAAGCATTGCAAAATCAACATTCGCGAATCTGCGCCATCGGTTAGATCATAAGTGTGCGAGCATACCGTGGTGCATACCTTTCGCCTTTCTGCAGGTCCAGCCACACATCGGAAGCACGAACATGTGGCTGAGCGACGCAAACTGTTCTGATTTCGCCCGCCGTACCGCCGTGCCAACGCCCGAACTTGTGATGGGTAGGCTGATAAACTGTTAGCGTTCATGTCTGACGAAACAGAAAATCGCTCACCTCTTTTTGAATCGGCCAAGCCGCTTTTGATACAAGTCGAACTCTCGCTCATTCGCGTAGTACGCTGCCCAAGGGTCAGCGGTAGATCGTTCGGGTCCATGGGTTTCTCGCGTTGATTTTGATGGAAGTTGCCATCCACGGTATGAAAAAGAGCGTCCAGAAAACTAGATATCAACGTATTAAGCACAATCCATTATAATGAATTAGGTATCACGCTCACCGTTGCCCTTCCGGTCTCGTTCGCCAGTGTGGATCCATGTTGATGCCCGGCTGTGGGCATGCTGGACACAACACCGCGAGACTGCCCCTTGGCAAATGAATTTGCGGCTGTGTGCCTGCTCGTTTGACCGATCGTAAAAATGTAAATTCACGAGCAGCCGTCAAAAGCTCTCGATAGCGGTCCTGTACGCCCGTCACGTCAGCGCGCAATCCGCCTCACAACCAGATCCACTCACCGGAACACTGTCGGGAGCCACGTTGTCCGTAGTCCGCCGCAGAAAAGTGTAGTAGTCGTGCGCATTCATCTGCGACTGCAGAGATAGCAAATGGAAGTCGCGGAGCATACTGATCGCGAAAGCCGTCATCGGACGTTCCCAGGATGCAGGAAACAACCCAAATTTGATCAGCTGAAGGGGTCTGCTAGTGGCGGACGACCGTCGGACAGACGACAAGCGCAAAAATGCACAGACATGGAATGCACGCCATGGGCATGAACTACCGTCATGCGGCGAGGTTCTGATAACGAATTAGGGCATATGGAACCTTCATGACCCAATCGGATAACGAGACCGAGCTCTCCAAGAGCACGTCGACGCCAAAAAGCTCGTGGCATCCCACTCTTCTACTCGGTGGAAAGGGGTGTTGAAATGGTCGGCGATGATGCATTTGCGACACGAGGAGGATGAGTGATAACAGTCGAAGCAACGGTACATTGGGTCCTCTGTACCGCATGCAGACTTGCACTTCGCGCACGAGCATGTCTCTCCGCCGGTTCCAGACGTTGGACCTTGTTCTCGTTGCAAAATCCCTGCCAAGGCTTGCGTCGCCCAATCTTTGAGAAATTGGGCCATGCGCACGGAAGGTGGCTATGAGTAGAATTAGTAAATCATCAGAGTCGCCACCGTGCTACGCACAATTGTATTGTTGACCGTAGCATTGCCACTTTGCACCTTCGACGGCTGTGACTCCTTCGCATATGGTGCGGGTAAAGCCCCAGGTTGATCCCCAACTCCAACCTTTCGAGCCGCCCAAGGATCAGGGGACACTGACGCCGAGGAAGATGAAGCCGCAGATTGGAATATATTTGATAGCCCAAACAGCCCGCTTTGCTTCGCGCGGACTTTGCTCGCCTTAGGTTTGGTCGCCATAGGTCATGTCGTCGAACTGAAGGTAGAAACGAAGTCAAAATCCTTCATGAAAAAGCACGTGACCCGCACATTTGCCAGGCAGCCGCATTCCATATCAACACCCGCGTTCACCGACAATCGCTCGTTTTCAATGCGAGGGGCCGTACTACGTCCAGCGGGGACCAGTATTGGTTACTTTCGCAGATACACGCCGTACAACACGGAATACATATTACAAAGCTCAGGCAGCGCTGCTTCCCCCCCCCCCCCTACATATTCTCCTGAAATACAGACGACAGGTTACCTTAATTGTCTTCACCATGGGCTTCCGGCTCCGTATACGAATGCAGAAAGATCCAATACTGCAATCCTGACATCAGTCAAGAAAGCGGTGTATAAAAAGTCAATTATCGTACCGGTAGGTTACGGCGTGCCCAACGATCGATTTCTAAAAGACGCGCTTCGATCGGACGAGCAGGTTCCTTCGCAGCATCTTCAATCTTCCGGATGAACATCTCCCAACCTTCTACATAATCCTCCCGGTCCTCACAAAAGAATATGTAAATCCTAGCGAGGTCGTGCACGATAGCGCGCCCATACTCCGGCACCACGCGCACTACGTCAGGGCTTCCGAGACGCGCGATCCATTGTTCGAACTGTGCTGAGGGGAACAGTTGTTCAGCGGACAGTGGGAGATTGAACTTGTCGAAGACGTGAATTTTCTGTTAAAAGATGATATGTGCATGACTTACGCGTTTGTCGACCTGCGATGGCAACCCCTCCATCTCAATGTAACACTCCGGCAACTGGGTGACACCTGCGCGGTTGAAGGACATCGACCAGTGCATGGAGAGGCCGCACTCCTTGCGCAAGGATGCGGCATTCGACGTGAATGAGGGGTTGGTCGACGAGAATTCTACCCGCACTGTCACACCACGTACGTCTTGATCCAAACGGACGTGGGGGGAAGACGATGCAGGTGCAGAGGAACGCGAGCGGGACTGGCGTAATCTTGAGAGAAACTGAGCGCGACGGCGCGCCATGTACGACGTAGGGCTGTCGGGAGAGCTACGAACACGCGGCATTCAGGAATCAGCTAGTGAATAGTGGGGGATTAGTCTTAAGTCCTGCGGCAGAACATTTACATCCACGTACCGGATGAACAGGGGTGGATCAAGTACACCTGAGAAGACAAGATTATTCGTGAGATCAGGATAAAAAATGAAGCATGCACCGATATTCCGCAATGCAAGCCGGACTGTGAAATCCGTGGCATTCGTCCAGACGAGTGATCCAGAAAGAACCCTGGAGGTCCAGAGGGAAAGCATGCGGCCAAACAAGGGGTTTGTGGCAGGCGGTCGTGGGATGCTCAAACAGCAGGTGGTACCTGCCGGAGCGTATCCCGGGCCATCGAGCTCGCCAGACGGTTATGCGTCTGGGTCTCGGTGGGTTTCATGGCCACGTGCGGGGAGAGAGAGCGGGGAGAGTGTGAGCGAGAGCGAGAGGCCCACGGAAGAGCGTGGAGAAGAGAGCGGTTGGCAGAGCAAGCTAGAGTGACGAAGGAGTGGCAAGGAGAGCGGCAGAGAGAAGGAGCGACGAGGAGAGCGGAGAGAGGAGAGCGAGGGAGAGTGGCGGGGAAGTGCGAGCGGCGGCGAGGAAAGCGAGCGAGAGTGGCGGGGAAGAGAGGCTGGGAGAGCGAGGGCGGAGCGGGGACATAGAGCCAGAAACGGGGGGGGAGGCATCGTTCAGCTCGAAGGCTGAACGCAACTCCGATGGTCCGTGCGTGGGAGCTGATGACGACTTGGCGCTTAAGCGTACTGGGCGCTGAGCTGCCATTTTGGGCTCACTGCTCAGCGCCCAGTCACACCACTTCGGCGCTCAGGTGACTGGGTGGCTTTGGCGCGGAGCTTCAATGCCTTCCCACGCACGGGCCAGCCAGGCGCTCAGTCCTCTGACTTCCGCCTCTGACTTCTGCCTCACTCCCCTTCCCCAATCCGGCCTCCATCCTCACTGTCTTCTGCTTGCAGCTCGCTGTTCGCCTCCCTATCCTTCTCCGCACGCCTCGACGTCACGATACGCCTCCCTCACTGCTTCTTAGTTCTTCGCGTCCTCTTGGTTCCCTCGCGTCCTCACCATACTCTGTAAGTCTGGACCTCGTCGCGCATACCTGGGCTGATACGCGTGCTCCCCAGTACGCCTTTGTTTTCTTCACAGGTCTTCGACGGGCGCGTGAAGGGCTGGCACATACAACCTACACCGCCGTATACGCCTTGGCCCGGTAGACACCGTCTACTGTGTGCCTGGTCGTTGTCTCTCGTACGTCGTACGTCCATCCGCTTCGTGGTCCCGGTCCGTGCCTCTGGTTTGTGCTCTCTGCTGGTGGTGGTTCCCCCGTGTCTCCCTCGGCGTCGTGTCCTTTCCCGTTGTGCCTCTTCTGTTCCCCCCAGCTCAACCTTCGTGCGCGTGTGCGGTGATTTGGCTTGTTCTTCCAGGTATGATTCACTTATTTCTTCCGACCATTTCAGTGGCTAATCATGCGCGCTTGGCGTCGGTTTCGATTGTAGCTACGTCACTTGTTGTATTAGGGTTCGTATCACAATATACTTTTTTTTCTTGTGTAGGTCTCAGAATGTAGTACATGTGTTTCTTGGGCGCGCGCTGACAATGAGCAAAGAATCATGTCGCGAAATATGCAGGAGATTTCTCCTGAGCCAAAGCCTCGTCCCACGAACGAGCCTCGATCGTAAGGGTCCATGATGTAGCATTGAAGCGCACCCACAAATTGCGTGCGTTTCTTTCTTTGTAGTTTCCTTTTCGCATCCGATGTTCAATTTTCAAATTTGGAATTAGGTTCAGGGCAGAAGATCCACGCCTACGATGCACTTGTGGCCGCCGAAAGTCTCAGTGACAGCTGCCTATGGACCACGCCCAATATGACGTGGGTGCCGAAGTTCCTCTCGCTCGCCATGGTCTCCTAGAGATCATGCACGAGGCCGCTTCGGCCTTCACGAATATTCTCGCTGGCCGCAATATTATTCTCAAAACCATTCACTGCGCTTGCATTCCCAGCACTGCTTCCCCTGAGTTCGCGCCGACCGTTCTCTTCCGATACATTCGCGAAGAGGATTTCGAACGCGATAAGCAATGCGGGGTCCAGGACGTTGGCTTCCTGCGGCCGCAGCTTATGTCCGAGCTGTTTCAAGGAGCTGAGCAAATCATCCAGCGCTGGGACCGTTCAGGCATGAACGCAAGGCACACCGTGCGCCTGGAGACCGGATGAAGTTGGCGCTCCAGAATTCGATGGATCGTCTACGCCGGCTGCCTTCTGGATGGGAGACCGTACTCGTGATTGCTGCTCACGTCCAGCGGCTCTCGCTGGAGCTAGCAGGTTTCATTACCTGGAATGAAGTCGTCGCTCCACGATGGGAGAATCCGTCCTTCGCCAGCATGATGTGCTCCCTGTCCGGCGCGTTCACGAACTCTCCCACACGGCGATGATGTTCCATCGCGTCGGCTTACCTGTGTGGCTCATCCAGCAACACACGCGCTCCCTCATCATCTATGACATCGTGGAGCCAGTCGGTCTGCCGTTCGACATGGACAACAACCCCACTCGTCCCTCATTAGTCAACATTTTCGACAACGGCCAAGGCATTGTGGCTGCCCCAGGCTATTGGACCGAGCTCATCCAGTGTGCGTTGATGAAGAACATCGGCGACCGTCGTCTTGGATCTCTCCTCCCCCTGCTCGTGAACAAGTCGTCAAGCGTCAGAAGCTCGACGAAGGCGCTGCCTTGCGGCAGCGCTCGAAGTCAACTCATCGAGGCCCGAGGCGATCGCGCAGGAAGGCTGCTGCCGCAGGCAAGGAAAACGGCGGCGATGAGTCTCCTGCAGGCGAACACATCAGTCCGCCACCTACCGTCGTCACTAATCTCACCCATCCGGCCGTCACACATTATCCTCCCCTTCCCTCGTCGGCATGTCTTCGCCATGGATGCGTGCATTGCAGAGCATCTCTCGTCCCCCGTCGGAGGATGCTCATAGATTTTTCTACGCGCCTCCTTTCCTCTTGTCCTCCATGCCGGGGGCAAAGCAGCTGATGAGGACGAGATGCTGAAGATCACGCGGTACATCCATAGTCTGGCTCGCATTCGCTCATTCTGCCGCTCCCGCATAATGGAGCCCACCCTCTCTGGCGACCCCTCACGCTCACGCAATGGCGTGATGCCCTGTGGGCGAATATCTATATGATGCACACGCCGTGCCCCCTCCAAAGGTCTCTCCGGCCGCTGAGAGGCGCCACCACTCGAAGGTGGACGCTCGCCGACTTTTCGGCAAAGTTGGCCGCATCCCGACCTACTTCTCCGATGACGAGCCTATCGTCAGTGGCATCACGGTCTCGACAGCGGTGGCTCGCGATGACCGCCGCCTTCGTACGCTACTCCTCTGGGAGTGCCACGAGATCAATTTCAGGGGAGAGCTGTTGGCACTGGATGAGGTGCTCCTGGGATCCGCTGCGTGGTCGCCGTTGGCTAGATGGGCTCGGGAGAAGGAGGTTGCGAAGGTCTGGACGGCAGCTGGGGGAACAGCGGTGAGCGTGGTGCCATTGGACTTCGAGACGCAGCGAGAGAGCTATAGATGGCGTGTACCGTCCCCCGGCAGCACGCGCAGCAGGGATACCGTCGTCGCGTTCGTCTCGGTGCTTGCGTCCTGGCCATCACTCCCTCGTGAGCTTGCTGTGCAGCCTGCTTGGCTCCAGACATGTTCGAGCGAGGAGCTTGCGCACGCTCAGGACCATGCAGTATCGTTTTACGCACAGTCCTTTGCAAGGGTGTTCCATCGTTTGCCGACGCCGCCTGTTTTCATGAACTTGGATTAGTGTAGTGCGGACGTCATCTGTTTTGTTGCTATGTTCATTCTATGCCTTGCTCTTCGTGTATGCTCTCTGCTTTCGCGCTGCCTGTGGATCGACGCTTTTCTCCTCAGGTGCTTTCGTTTGATCCTTCGTCGTGATTGTGCTGGATCTGGACTTCTCGGGCGGTTTATCGAGTTTTTTCTCCTTGCCGTTGGATGTATTATTTT
Organism: Grifola frondosa; assembly: GCA_001683735.1. Taxonomy (NCBI): domain Eukaryota; kingdom Fungi; phylum Basidiomycota; class Agaricomycetes; order Polyporales; family Grifolaceae; genus Grifola; species Grifola frondosa. The sequence goes on along the minus strand of LUGG01000025.1, from coordinate 758,865 downwards.
GCAGTTATCGGAATTGATCGTTGTTTCCTTCATGGGTCTCCTCGGAGACCATCGGGATCATTTGAGATTGGCCACCGGGTAAGTTGGATTTCCGGCGCTGAACAATGTCTTGCAGGATCTCTTGCGCTCTGGCAGGGTAGCTTTCTGCGGCGGAACGTTCGGTGAGAAATCGTCCCTGTGTTGAACTCAGGTACTGACGATTACGCCGTAGAAAAGATGGGGAAGACGAAATGGCGTCCCGAAGAGCTGGCTTTCTTGCTAGAGGCTCGCAATTCGCAGGAGGTAATGGACTTACTGAACGGGGGAGAGACTGGTAGTCAGCGAGCTGCTGCGACTTGCATCACTCAGCGATACCCGCGAACATTTGGCAACACTCCCTTTCAGGCTGAGAGCGCCGAGGAATTCACAGTACGATTGGCAGGTGCGAAGCGCAAGAATCGGTCACGAATGGTTTGTCTTGAGGAGGAGTCCGTTGAAGAAGCAGAGGCTCGTCTGGAGGGTATTGCCAAGGTACGAGGTGCCTGGCTTGAATGATATATACTAACTCTTACTTAGCGCATCTACAACTGGGTGAAGAACGCCAGCGAGAAGCGCAAGCGCACGAAGGCTACTGTGGTGCCGCCTGTGCCAATGGCCGGTACGCCAGCCCGCAAGCCCAGCGCGCTGGACATCTACAAGAAACAACATCCGGATCGCCCTCAAGCTGAAGTCAGCACGGGAACCGACGGACGCGCTAGAGCCAACATTGGTAAATGGGCCTCCGAAGCCAAAGCCCGATTCGACCAGCTGAGCCCGGCGGAGAAAGCTGCCTTCGCGCAGGAAGCGGAGACTCAAGGGAAGGCACTTGAAGCTGAACTCGCAGCTCTTGGCCCTGATGGCATTCGCGCGCGGTAAGTCAATAGATTTCTGTGCGGGATAATTCTTACGGCGTGCACAGGAAAGCTTCCTCGATGCCAGACTGGTTGGAAGCTTGTGCACGAGGATGGTATGATCAAACGGTTGGGTAGGGTTCTACATCGCGGGCGGCGTTGATGCCAATGGGAATCTACAAGCATATGCGTGAGTCCGTTTAAACTCGTTACTGGTTGATTCAGCTGACATCACACGTAGAACAAGCATTGGCAAGGACGCAGCGGGCTGTGACTTCGAAACGCGGCTGTGTGCTCTTGCAGGTTGGCCTTCCGACCGTATTCGCGGCAAATTCACAGAGTTTTTATCTGACTTATTCAAACGTGAGTATCAGTCGTGTTCGATCGGCATTTCCTCAATGATCCTATACTACAGCACCGCCGCCTTCGCCGCCGTCGCACACACGAGCGTCGTGCTCCACCTTGCCGAGCAAGGTGACGAGCTCTCTGGCGCATTGGCTGCGTCCCAGCCATCGCCTTCTCCCCCACGAGACAGCTCGCCGGAGCTCTACCAACCAGAATCACCCCAACTATCCGTCCCATCGCCTGCTCGCACGCGTGAGAACTCACAGGAGGTTTCGCGACCAGCATCTCCTCAACCATCCGTCCCATCGCCTACTTGTGTGCGACAGATGCCGCAGGAGTTTCTCAACCGGCATCCCCTCAACCTTCATTGTCACAGGCAGTCGTGGCGGAGATCGTGCACAAGGGTGCGTATTCTTCGTGGTCGATCATTCAGGATTAGCTAACACATGAACTTCGACTCACAGCGATCCAAGGTAAGCTTGCAATAATGTTGATGAGGCAATCGTACTGACGAACGCAATGTAGAAACCTTGACTGACGGAAACCAGCAGACGCGCAAGAAGTCGAGGAAGTCCAAGTCAAAGAAATTCAAATCAAAGAAATCAAAGCTCTTTGATAACGGTACGTAGTTGACCCATTCTTCATACATTCTCATCTACAGCATAATATTACAGACCCCGCTTCAGCCGCCAAATCTTCTGGCACCGCGCGCGTTGCAAACCAGTACGAACGGTCCAGCCTGTGGACACTTCACTGATTACTCGAGCTCCACGGGAACGCAAACCTTCAGGTCGCCTTCTTGGCGAAGATCCGTAAGTGAAATATTCTGTCAATCAACAGACTAGAAGAACTCACTTACGGTGCAGGGTGCAGACTGTCGCTCTGCAAAAGCGGAAGGCGGCGCAGAGCCTCGAGTCGCTTGAACCGAAGTCGACGAAGCGTCGCCGCGGGTGAACTTCACGCAGCTACTTTCCACTAAATTCCGTAGCTACGTTATCGTATTTTTGTCTAGTTACTTGGTTCCCGACTGTGACAAGAGTGATACACCTCGACAGGCAGCCGGTGTCCGTGGGATAAGATCTGCTGTCCCGGGCGTTGGTGGATAAATGAGTGATCTTGATATTTCCGGTATGTTTTGAAACAATCTTGAGGCGATCGATCTTCACGGGCACTTAGAAACACGGCAGGGAAGTTTCGTCGTTCCGTGCCCTGAAAGTGTGGTCGAGCTGGAGCGTTATCGCGTATTTGCTTCCTCCAACGCATCGGCCGACGCGCTCTTCCGCCTTCTGGAGAAATTTGACATGGCGAGATCCAGGCTGCGTATGTTATAATCTGTCTGACTTCGTGTATTTGTCTTCTTGTGGACATCCACCTCTCACTATTCTCACATTTCCCATGCCTTCTAAATACTCTAACGCTCTCAGGACTCTCTGCGAGGAGGGTTCGAAAGAATATCGCCCTAAAGACAGCCCGAAAGTTTGCCCTACTTGCGGCAACGGCGGCAAGATCATCTGTAAGTTGGCGTTCGCCAGCGAGCATGCGGGCGAATGGTTCTTTAAGGTATGTTTCTACTTACTTAGATGCACTGCGGGGCTCATTTGCTGTCCATCAGTGCACGTACAAAAATTTCGAGAAGAACAAGTACTGCGATTGGTTCTCCTGGACCGGGGCAGCTCCCTCTCCATCGAAGATTGCCGCTATTCAGGCACTCATTGCCGATGAAGAACGTATTCGCCTGGAGGCTGATGCGAATCGTCTGGGAGCGACGGCGGAACGCGCCCGGGTTGCTGAAGAGAAGGCGGGTGCGCGCGAGGAGGTGGCTAAGGTGCGGCACGAGAGGGCGGTAGTGACGGCGCGAGCGGCACAAGAACGAGCAGACCGTGCTTTGGCGACGAAACTGCAAAGTGAATTGGATAACGAGGTAAGTGAGAGATCAATACGCGGTAATTCTACACTAACCTAGTGAATAATAGGGATGTTTGGGGAAGCGTCGCGCTTCGATGGACCTCACTGAGGGCATCCCTGAGAAAAAAAGGCTGGTTGAAGAGGGTGCTAGCCCCCAGGTAAGTGATATGCAACCCGCAAATGAACATCCTGCTGACTGCTACCACATAGACGACAGGTTCGTCGAGCGGTGTGACTCCATCCGGGCTTGGATGGTCCAGCTCGCAGGTGAGCCTCGATTCTTGTGTTACGCATTATATAACTAATCATACATTGATCCAGCCCACGGCTTCTACTCCTCGCACGCCAGCTACGAGCCCTACCGACTCCTTGAAGGGTAAAGGCAAAGGCAAGGCGCTGTCGTCTCGCAAGACACCTGCCATCAATGCCATCGTCCGCGTGCCGACCATGACTCGAATTCCTAGGCCAGTGACGTTCCCCCTCCTCAGCCAGACCTTTAACGAGAAGGTCGCGACCTCGGGTACTGCGGCATCTGCTGGTGATCGTTCTTCTGGATCGTCGTCTTCCCGAGCACCTTTTTTCGTCCCTTCCACGCCCTCGGATGGACCATCTCCTCCTACCAAGGCAGCTCGCATCGTACGCATCACGACTGGCACTAGGCCGGTCACCCAGCCTCTCACCCAGAAGTCCAACGACGTGTTTGGCCCTTCCACGCCCTCGGATGGACCGTCTTCTCCTACCAAGGCAGCTCGCATCGTACGCATAACGACTGGCACTAAACCGGTCACTCAGCCCCTCTCACTCAGAAGTCCAGCGAGAAGACGGCGACTGGGGCATCGGCTGGCAGCGCTCCTCCTGGCTCCGCGTCTCGCTCTAAGAGCACGTTTTTTGTCCCTTCCACGCCCTCGGATGGACCTCTTCTCCAGTAAGAGAGCTCGCATCGTACGCACATCGACCTTCTCGCGCCTCCCAATCCCCATTACACGGACGCCAGTCACGCCAAAGGCGTCCGTCGTTCATACCACTGACCCAAGCTATGCCCGCTCTCCCTCTCCCCGCTTGTAGCGTCATCTCTATCTCTTCCGATTCGGATGCTGAGCCGACGTTGGATATTGGCGCGGCAGTCGATGCAGCAATCTCGGACACCTTTCCCACTCAAAAAGTGTGGATGACGGCCGCCGCAAGGTGTACACCTCCCTTGCATCTGAATTCTTGAAACAACAGCATCGAAGGAGCCTAGCCCTTCAAGCGGGAACGACAGCGGCAAGGAGAATCGCCACCCCCGCTGCTCGCAGCGGAGGAGGCGATCGGGCCCGACGACGACGATGCATTACCCCGTTCATCGCAGGTCAACTCCAGCCCGGAGTTGGTGGCTGGTCTTCGAACTGACAAGGACCCCTTCGCCTCCCTCTTTACAGAAGAGATGTCGGGTGGGCATGCTTCGGACCTATACACTTCCGACGAGGATCCCCTCGACAAGTTGACATGGGATGAGTCGGACGAGGAGTTTGAGCCGGAAAGGGGCGGCATGGGTCCTCATCTTCTGAGCCGGAATGGGCGTGTCGACGGAGCAGGACTGGTTCCGCTCGAATTTACGTGGGAACCAGGTTGTCCGCTTGCTAATTCTCTCGAGCGCGAACTCACATTCACGTTAGTCGGGCAAGCGACCACGGCCGTTCTATATCACTGTCCCTCGTGAGGGGAAAATCAGCATCGCGCGACTTCCAATCGTTTTAAAGTGCTTTACCGATGCTAATGTTGTGCATTTCCAGCGTTGGAACCCGGTGATGCGGATATGGGAGGCGAATAAACTTACGGACGCTTTCTGGGTCCACTGCGAGCTGCGGCGAACACTCATCTTACGTTTTCCTGGGGTGGATCCGTGCACCGGGATGGAGGACTTCCTTCACAAGTTGGACAGGGAGTCCATGTTGTAGGAAGGTGTGTTGTTTATATTCAATGCCTGTGCTGCACACTAACCGTTGACAATGCAGAAGTCTACTTAAAATACAATAGAGAATGTGATGTTCATATTTTGTCTGATGTTGAAACCGCGTGCAAGTGTGAGAATATATGAGTCATTCTCAGTCATGGCGTAGCTACGGGTGAGGATGCGAGCGTCGTCGTCGGATACATATGGTGGCGTCGGATACATCTGGCGGCGTCGGATACATATGGCGGTGTCGGGGCACTTGGGGTATGATGGGTCCGGCGTAGCTACGGGCGAGGATGCGAGCGTCGTCGTCGGATACATCTGACGGCGTCGGATACATCTGGCGGCGTCGGATACATATGGCGGTGTCGGGGCACTTGGGGTATGATGGGTCCGGTGTAGCTACGGGCGAGGATGCGAGCGTCGTCGTCGGATACATCTGGCGGTGTCGGATACATATGGCGGTGTCAGGCAATGATACATATGGTATTACGATCTATATACACCTCGGAATATGTATCTATTTTTGTTCTACTCCATCTTCTTTCTGTATCCGGCCAACTGAAGTCCCTCCAGAGACGGAGAGACCGTGCTCTTATATCTACACGGTTCTCCGTGGCGCCGGGATGCAACAAGCATCGCATGCGCTGTTCGGAAAATTAGTAAGATTGGAGAATAGGTAAAATGCTGCCTGCCATCCACATCTGCGCATACACCAGCACGGATCTGTTCGAAACGACGGCGGTAGATAAACAACCAATAGTTGAACGGTATGTCGGGAGAAGTGGAAGCACAGGCTGCGCATCAGCCATGATAGGTTGGTAGCGTGCCAGATACAGACCAGTAGCGAGGGCGAGTCCAAATTGCACGTTCGCCGGCACCGACTAATCACGCATCCACTGATGTGCGGCGGCCACGGCGGATGGCAGGATGATCCGCCACATCGCAATGATATGCACAGCAAGCGAATTACCACGGAGATTTGTGTGCACACGCGGCCTGGCCAGCAGACATCGTGCAGCTCCAGCGCATTAAACAATGTGATGGCGTCCACAACCCACAAGACATCCGTGAACGAAACCTGAGCACGGCGAGCGCAGGGAGCCGTCGCGCGAATGAGACGCTTCTGTGCTGAAGACCTCAACGTCAACGACCCGGAGCAGGGACAGGAAACTCCGCGGAACTGATCTTCAGCTGAGCGTGCAGTGTGCAGGGTCCGGCAGTTCGTTCCTGAGGCAATATCTGATGGATTACGGCCTTCTGGCGTGATCTGGGTGGCGGCGTCCCTGGCGATCGATCCATGATCTGGGAGTCGAGGAGGCAGGCACCATTTGTCCACCTCGCGAAGCCAGATCACCGACACTGTGGCCAGAGGGGTGTCGCTATTTTATGTGTTTGCTCGCTTGTAATCGCTGACGATCACTCCTAGGTCGACAAGGGCGCGCAGGCGGGACAGCCTCAAGAGGCAGACAGTACATCAATATTGTGAGAATATCAATGAGCCATGTATAGGAGCGGAATTGATGCCTCAATGGCATTCGGCGACGCGTTGTGTGTTCTACACGCCTCTAGTCACGCTCTCTGGCAAATTGAGATGAACAGATGACATAGCAGATCCGTATACCGGAAGCTGTGTCAAGTATGCTAACCTAGTACATCATGCACATGTCTATGAATGCTTGACAAAACGGGATAGTTGGGCTAATAGAGACGTACCGCGCGCTTCGCTGTACGCATGCAGCAGAGTATTAACACAAACTGCAACAGATCCAGATGCATGTGAGTCTTCGATGTGAGGATAGGTGAGAAGTCGCATGAGGTGTTCAAGCCACAGCAGCGTGGACACCGGCCATCGAGGCTTGAAAACGAGCGGTCCAATATCGAATCGGTAGGAAACAAGTTCAAATAACATAAGTGCAGCTCGAGAAACATGATGGGAGAGCAAAGACAAGTCAAGCGAAATCAAGGGAGACGGCAACGAAAGGGATGAAGAGAACACTGGGAGGGGAGTATGGCAACACAAATCCGGTCAAGAATACATTGATGTGAGACAATGAGAGCCGAACGTTCGGGAAATCTCATCATTGTCCTCGTCTTTGTCCTCATCCTCCACATCCTCCTAGTCCTTTTCCCCTTCCTCCTTAGGCCTCCACGGATCGCCGGCGTCGAAACATCGCCTCGGCCGAATGCTAGCATTCAGTCCCAGCCCTTCTCGAACCATCTCATTTCCGTCCTCCTCATCCTCCTCGATCAGTGGTTTCTTCTTCAGATTGAAGTCCGATTAGACATACAGTGCAAAGACAGGTCGTATTCGACAACAGATAGCTTCCGACGTAGAAAGAGGGCGCAAGCGAGACTTGGTCCAGTGCGTTGATGAAATATTGACCTTTGCCGCGTTTCGCTGCGTAGTTGGAATAGAATCATCCGAGTGTCATAGTGAACTATTTATTAGACTTGATCAGAGACCTGATATTGTAGCGGAAGGCGATCCGGAGGGAGCCCAGGCTCCACCGCCTAAGTATTCTCTACCTCAATGCAAGCGACTCACATAGGACGTATCAGGACGAAAAGAGAACTCACCTCGCGATCGTCGGGTTCCAAGCGTTTCGCGCAGCGGTCCAGTGCTGTTGCTGAACCATGGGGAGCAGCCTCAGCCGTAGATGTTTTGGTCGCAGAACACGACAGTTGGGCAGAGATAGAGTGCGATATAGGGACGCGTCGGGCAGTGGGCACTCAAGATCGATGTCACATTACCGTGACGCGTTGGCGTTAGTCGCGCCCATATTCGATCATGATCACGACTCGATCGACGTCCACACCTGCATCAACGATCACGCCCTAACAGTGACACCATCACACCCTTGCAAGCAGTGCCAGGCTAAACGTGTGAGTGTACTACTACCACGAGTGCTCTGACTTTCCGAAGAGACAAGGCGTACTGTTTGACCTATGTCGCAAAGAACAAGAACCATTAACCTTGCATTCCCACTCGCCCATCAACGTCTCCACACTAGGTGGCTTACCACAGTACCCTCATCCCGCAAATCTAGCATCCATAGAGACTCTTGAAGTGCGGTGCAGATACACCTCCGGCAACGATGACGCCGTAATGCCTGAACTTATGATGCCCAGCGCGATTCAATTTGGGATCATAATCCTGTCATGATAAGGAGCCTGCGGTGCGTCTCCATCATATTTCCGGGAAAGCGTTGTATCTGAACGCTTGAAATGTTCTATCATTTTATATCCCTTGATGAAGTGCTGTGCAGAGATTACCATGTCTCCGTCGTTTCTACGCCTCGAGGTGCAGGATAGAAACAATGTGCAAGGTATGTGCCATGTAAGTGTATAGTATCGCTGCTCAGCGCTCATGTCTCAAGGACTAGGAACTGAAATTTGATGTTGTTCGGACTTCCTTTCGTCAACACTAAGAGACTTATTCCGCCGCGAACTCATTGTGAATAACGCCGCCAGTTCAGACTACATTCAAGAGATTTGAGCTCTGGTAGTCATCAGCACTGGATCCTTCTATCCCTCTGCGGCATACTGGATGCAATTTTCTGCTCGACAGTGCTAGATATGCACACGGCAAATCATTAGAAAAGGAATGCAATCTATATCCGTTGAGAACATCAATGCACTGGGTATCAGAATAGACAGACGCCATCTCCTCAGCCCATCATAACCGTTCACCTCGCGCCCGCCTTCAGGTCCTGCACGCGTCGAACAACACTCTCGCGTGATCGAGTCGATTTGGCTTCTCGCACGCACCCCGTCGGGACTCAGACAAGTGGATCCATCAGAGTGCACAGCTGGCAGCCCGGAGGCACGCGGCACGCGTATACGGTGAACATGTCCGTGGTGCTAAGCTGTCAGTTCTCCCGTGAAAATGGAAATAAATAAGTGTATCGCGGTAATGGTGGTTTAGCGCACCATCTGCGCCAGACTTTTTTAAATTACGACACGAAAGATATTCCAAGAAAACAACTAAGAGCGATGTCATACGCCAGACGTACTCGATTTCCTGCATGCAGGATAGATTTTTATTCTGCGGTCAACATTAGCATATCTGAGACGTGGCCGGATAGCACACACCGAAAACGTATCGCAGTCCTACTCCCTGACTCTAGATGGACCGGCTTCCGCTTCAGTCGGCCCATGAATGCTCGTCTGACCTGACACCATTTCCTCCTCATCGCCTAGAACGTCCTCATCGTTGTCCGCATTCTCTCCATCAGCTTCCTGCTCGTCCAAGAAATCCGGATCGATGGCAGAGAACGAGATTTCATGGTCGAGAGGTGCACCGAGGGGTTCGATGAAAGCCGCAAACTGGATAGAGCGCACAAAGGATGGGCGACTTGCATCTTCGGTGCCGCACAGAGATCCATCGGCCTCGCGGAGATTGAGGATGAATCGTGAGATGACAATTGGTGTTACTCTGTGCCGCGACAAATATCAATAGAAATCAAAATGAAGAGGGATTAATTGCAGTTACTGACGGATCGATTAACTGCCTGATGTATGAGCTGGATTCCTGATGACAGTACATGATCCTTGTAAGTTAGGGTCCATCGAGAGAGTAGAGACAGGTTTCCCTACAAAGGTGTCTCTCAGACATGCCAATACAATATCTACAACGTTGATTATCAATAATGCGCTATCAAATGCACCATTATCAAATAACGCAGGTCTATGTTAACCAACGACAACCTACAAGAAGTATACCGTACCTGATGGAGCTAAATCAGTCGGTGCATATACTGGGGAAGAACTGGGAGACTGACCGTTCTTGAAGATCACCGTGTGCAATGGAGTGCGGAGATTGGCCTCCGCGGCAATTCGTCTTTGCCAGCACGTCTGGTGCATGGTCACTGCAAGAACAACCATTTCCACGGCGATTGTCGTCGCGCACCGTACATACGACACTGGAATTATTGCGTGAGCAGACAGCTCGACCGATGATGCCAACAGCACTACATACATCTATATGACACACGGAGTCAATGAGCTGCGGTGACATCGATGAAATCCACTGACATTCTCAATAGCTCCGGTGACATTGAGTAGTCTGATGTACAATTGATAGGAGGTGGAGCGACAACCGCTACTTGCCGCACATTTTGGAACTAGAAGTATGTGTCGCACTTCAATTAAAAGCAAAGATCAATACCGAGGACAGATCTCACCAGGACAATGGCGAAAGGGACCAGTGAGAAGATGAATGTCAATGCAGGTATTTGCCATTGACGACCAGACAAAGCATATGCTCGGAGATTGAGAAGGCTTCATAGAATATCAATCGCCAGTCAGAAGTCAGAATATCATATGGCCACTCACCTAGCACAACGAAAAAGAAGAGCAGGTCCAAAGCTATCGGCAACCATATCAATGCAGAACAGCTCTAGGAATTATCAGTGGGCAAAGATTGTCTGCAGTATTATGACGAGAACTGTACCCTTGTTGACAGTGGATATATTGTTGGAAGGCTAAAAATGTAGGATAGAAGCAAAGGATACCTTGCTAGCAAGAAAAGTAAGGTAGCCGCCGAAAATCTACGCTTCCATACGAGTCGGTATTCACGATCAAACGTGATGAGGTACTCATACACAGGAAGCGCTGCGGCAAGTAAGGATGAAAAATTGACTTGAGATCGTAGGTGAATCACTGACCGGTTGCCGATATACCAAGACATATATCTATGAAGCTGTATGATACGATATATTAGATGATGAAAGGTTTCGGTAAGTCACTCACTTGTACTGGACTTCCGGGGACTGATGGCGGAGGACATGATATGAGGTAGTCCGTAAGATGCGGGACTGAATACTTTGGCAGAGACGGAGAGACCGTGCTCTTATATCTACATAGTTCTTCGTGGCGCCGGGATGCAACACGCATCGCATGCGCTGTTCGGGACATGAGTATGATGGACAATAGGTAAAATACTGCCGGCCATCTATATCCACTGATACAACAGCACGGATAAGTTCGAGACGACGGCGGTAAATAAACGACCACTAATTGAACGGGTACGTCAGGAGAAGTCGAAACACGGCTGTGTATCAGCCAAAGTTGGTTGGTAGCGTGCCAGATACAGAGAGCAGTAGCAAGGGCGGGTCCAAATTGCACGTTGGTCGGCACCGAATAATCACGCATCGACAGATGTGCGGCGGGCACGGTGGATCGCAAGATGCCCCGCCGCATCGCAATGATATGCATGGCAAGCGAATTACTGCGAACTTGCATGTGCACGTGCGGCCAGCTGTGGCGCAGCGAACATCGTGAAGGCGTCCACGATCCGCTAGACATCCACGAACAATTAGAGCATGCAGTTCGAGAGACAGAGCTCGCCACATAGAGGGGAAGAATGTCTGCCGAACAACGCGCCGTGTAACCCGAGCACGGCGAGCGGGGAGCCACAGCGCACACACGATGCTTCCGTGGCTGCCTCGACATCAACGACTCGGAGCCGGGAAACTATCGGTGGCAGGTGAGCGCGCACATGTGGAGGGTCCAGCAGATCATTCCTGCGGCAGTGTCTGATGGATCGCGGAACCTCTGATGCGATCCCCGTGGCGGCATCCGTGGCGGCCATCTTCTATAGGCCGCGATCGAGGCATGATCCGGGGAGTCGAGAGGGCAGGCACCATTCGTAAGCATTGCGAAGACAGATTGCCGACGCTGCAGCCAGAGGCATGTCGCTATTCTGTATGTTTGCTCGCTTGTGGTCGCTGAAGGTCACCGCGACATTGAACTACATATCCTCCCAATCTCCTGTCTACTCAATTTCTCTGGAGGGCTTCGCATTCGGAATACTAAGCAGCTGTATATCGAGTTATCACCGTCTCTGCATGCTGCATTTCACCTTACATTGAGTTCGAAATATTCTTCGTCCTCTCAAGGGGAGGAGACGACGGTAGCGGTACGGCCCGTTTCTCCTTTGCATTCACGCCAACCCTGAGGAATTTTGCCCATTCGTGCCATCGAATTCCGAGGCAGCGATGGGCTGTTTGTTCAACCTGCACCTTCAAAATCTGCCCATATAGAGCCAAGGAAATTTTTCAAACACTCAAATAGTTGTTCTGAACGCACCTGATGCCTCAGGCTGAGCAACAGAATCCGGTATGACGGACAAAGTTGTGAGGTCGTCCCACAATACCCTTCGATCGATTCCATAAGTTTCGCGCAGCAATTCCCAATGTTCGTTTGTGAGCTCAGCGACTCTGTCCTCCGTCGCCCTCTGCAACACAACAGCGAAGTCGTTCGGAGCGGCGACCAGCCCGGGGAAGGTCTGGGCAACGAGCAGGATCTATCTGTAGATACGTTTCATGTCGCGCGCGAACCAGTACGCGGCGCGGTCTTTGGATTCGGTTGTCTCGAGATACTCCCGAAGAGACGAAAGAATTTGGTGGATTTGATTGTCGGGTCTTCGTTGTCGCGGGATGGCAGATTCTCCGAAGCTGCGACTTGCAGAGCTGCCTCGTCTAAGTCAAGGAATGTGGACCACTCCCCAACATGAGCCAGGAGAGCATGTATGAATGAATTGAGTGGGAGATCTGTATTGGTGCGACCCAATGATCAGTATGAATGTCACGTAACAGCTAGGCAGAAGATCGAACGCACCAACACTTCATGACACCTCCTATCAAACTGACGCCGGAACATCTCCAGGAGACCGTCAAGGAGCCTCGCCGTCGCCGGATATTCCACTTCGTAGTCTCCGACCATAACATATCCACGTGTCGCAAAATACACAAGTGGTCCTCATGCTACTTCTGGTCTCCCGGGTTGAGCTTCTCCAGCGCACAGAGCGTAAGACTGAGTGCGGCATTGACGGACTTGACACTGCGGTTGTGGGTCCATTCTGGCGCACATCACCGAGGTCGTCAGCACGATGTCGGAGAATGCCATCGTAGAAAGGCGATGGTGCAGAAACACGGCTCTATCATATTCTCTAGGAAATCATCGTCTGCGAACAAGATGTGCCAATCGAGGACGGACGGCTCATTCCGCACAGACTCCCTCTCTTGTTCCCTCCAGCTGTAGTACGTCGGTCGGATCGACGCTTCATATAGCCAGCGACTGATGGCAACTTGATAGAAGTAGAGTCTGACGTGATAAGCCAGCGGCAGTGCAATCCAGCTCGACTTCAGGACAGAGGACATGACGCGATATGACGCTCGCCACACGCGCAGAACCTGTTGCATGAGCAAGAAGAAGCCAAGCGCCTGCAGGGATTTGTGGAACCAGTCGCGAGAGCAAGACGGAAGTATGATGGTGAAGGTCGAGAACAGTAGCAGCACCGCGACGGGACCGTGGCAACGATAGCGACAGCATGATGCATGTTCCAGAGTAGATCCACGAGTCCAAGAAGGAACAGCACAAGGGAGACCTGCAGGAGGAGAGGGAGAAGCCTCAAGATTCCGAGCACGCTCCATTCCACCGAGCGGTCGTAGCGACACTGCCGCAATCAGGCGGTCTCGCGAGAGTGCAATGCGCTAATGAATCTAGCTGTACTGGTCCAGCCACCGCCCCACCAAGATGCCGATTGAGGCGGACGCGAGGCTGTAGATGAGGCTAGCGAACCAGAGAATGCTGATACGTACAGCATACCGAGGAGCCATGAAGGTCAACTGCAGAGCGAGATAACCGGGATGGGCGGAATTGGTGGACGAGGGACTGATTGTGAAGCCACTGAGCTGAACTGATATCTGCATGAGGAGCGCGATGGTGATATCGGTGGGATCGGGCTGCAGCAACTGATAAGACTGGACATTGAATGCGGTGAGGACAGCGGAGAACAGGCCTGCCTATCGAAACCAAACAATGAATAAGATCTCAAGTTGAATGATTGGAGACTGGGGAACGCGGACGCTGGGTATGCATATCGTCCTCGTTCGTGTCTCGCCGCCCGTCCACTCGCGCTCACGGCGCGGCACCACTCAGACACCCGATCTCGCCTGTTGGTTTGCAACGTGGTGTACCATAGCTACCTAGCTCTCCCTTTATATCTGTGCTGGTCTCTGTTGCCTGGCAATCTTCGTGCATGGTAGGGATGGAGGCCGAGTCGGAGGCGTGGGTTCGTGCCTTTGTTCCCCCTTGGCGACCCCTCAACAGCGCCTATCCCATTTCCTGCGCGGTCAAGCAAGTGTTAATGACATTCGGGCAGGTGCATGCCGACTGCAAAGAAATGGACGACGAGACGCGATGAAGAGGATCAAAGTTGTGTGCGTGATCGAGTTCAAGTGGAGAGTCGATCGATGTCGATCAGCTCGTCACGTTACCGTGATGCGTCGTTTCTCGCGTGTGTTCCAAATGCGATTGTCTCTGACACCTCCGGCTGCAGTTTGATTATATCCCCACTGCATATATCAATCAGCTTAAATTTTCCCTTGCGCCACAACCTAGCTCCCCTGTATACGACTCCCTCTCCACCTCCGAATACAAAGTCGCAGACTACAACACCCTCCTTCCCGTCTCTCTACTTAGCGTCGTGTTAAAAGTCCGACAACCCATGCTCGCAAGTAACTCTATACCTCAGACGAGGGTCTGACCACTTTTGTTGATGCAATTCTCGTATATGGCACCCTATGGCAAGACGACTCCATCAACTTGACAATTCTGTCAACAACCATCCTACGGTTCTTGCTTGTACGTCCTAACATCCGGATAATGACGCTGCAGTTGCGAATGGCTCCTGATCACACAAGGGGTCGGCATCGGCGTCGACGTCCACAAATCTCGGCGAGAAATGTCCTATGGTTGCTTTCGTACCTCAGCTCACAGAAGATATTGGAGATAAGATCGGCTTCCCGACTTCCGTGGTGCAACGCCAGCGTTGAGCTCCGAAGGCACTCTGTCGAATGTATTGTGACCGGGAAGGCGTCGACTGAAGTGCGTGCTACCGTCTTTAAGTTTCTGGACCGTGCTAACATGAGTTCGGACTTCTGAGGTGACATTCTATCTGGTCCACGGTCCGCTGGTTGTCATACTCCTTCTGATGGCTGATTGTTTGCTGTGTATCAGGCTTTGCGTCTAGCATCGTGAAGACCTGCAAACCCGGAGATCGAGAGAGGTATCCTGAAGACACCACATGGTTTTCGTCGTGCCTGCATTAATGCGATATTTGACGATGTGCATAGGTGTGCATCCAAGGATCCAGAGCTCTATGGATCACACCATGTGCAGCTGCTGAAACAGGTGAGCCGCATGGGAAGGCGATTTGGGCAAATCTCCCCAGGTTTGTCAGGCGGCTCGTCCACTATGTCCAGCAAGGTCACGCATCGTGTGTTCATCATAGATGACCAACGCATCAGTCCTGCACGTCGTGATTTCACTGGTATTTGTTAATGCTGCTGACGTTTCTAAGATCTATAATATGCACATTGGCTCCTACCAAGTCTTGCGCTTCATAGAACTGATACTATGGTTCAACACGACGTCTCAACCGTGATGGCTCCATGTATACCGATGTGTATGTGGCTGAAGGTGCGTTCTGTCTCACATTTGTCTCGCCAGACACAGCTTAATGCTTAACGTACCTCCCTATAATTTGCGTGCCAACTCTCCCCGTCCTTCGTATACGCCAATACTCTGTCGTGTACATCCCCACTGACAGCATTATGCGGAATCAGTTCTGATCGAAAACTGGAACTAAATGTAAGGATCCTCCGCCCGATCGAGCGGTACTGGGATTTTAAATGGGAACAATGAGTACGTGCCTATTTAATTCGAACGAGTCCGCGACGGTGCAGTTGAGGCACGAACAGCTTGAGTCAAAACTTGCGCAGTAGAAGCGGATTGTAGGCGTCTTCAAAATATCAGAATCGTAATGGTAGCCTCCTGTGGATATTTCAGAGTTGTGTACGAAAGAACACCTTGTTGATCTGCCATAATAATGCTGCGCCAAGAGTCGATATTGGGTGTGATTTGACCAGTCATCGACCCTCAGCACGGTTTGTTCATCCGACACAAAGACCCTTATGTAATGTACGATTCCCCTGCCTGAGGTGGCCGTAGACTACTCGCTACATACGTGTCGCGAGTGAAAGGGGTGGTAGTAGTATGACCGTACTACGTGCAGTCGACGAATGAACACATTTGCATGGCCACGGCCGCCGCCTGTCTCACAAACTTCCAAGTTCAGCTGAGGACGATTACTGTGGTTGCGCCAACGTCATAGTACTGTGGGGCTTCGAGATTTTTTGTCCAACAGCACGTTGCTTTGTATAATCCACACACTAATACTCGGTACATCATCATCTGCTCTCAGCAACATGCACACCTCATGTAAGCAAGATCATCTCAACCACCGCTGCTGCTATCATTGCTCATGCTCAGGAGAGGGTGGCAAAACCGACAGCATTGTCAGCGACGGAAAAAGCAGTGTACATGTTCTTCATGAAGCTGCGATGAGATCACAACATGCAATGAGCAACTCGCATTCGCTGGAGATGAACACACACTTACGTGTCACCAAGAAGCCAGACATTATCACCCATGCCGAGGTCAAGCGGTATGAGAGCACCAGCACACCTACCGCGGCTGATTTTTCCAAGATTGAAGCTATGGTATTCATCAGCCATCAGGCACTCGACATCTAGCGAACCATGTCGACACTTACTTGCTCGAGCTGATTTCCCAGGTCTTGCCTCCCCAGTTGAAGGCAACGGTGGGGACCGAGCTACAAGAGAAAGTGTAGTATCCGGATTCCTCATCGTAAGACGATCCCTCAATGTTGTTGTAGAACGATTTCACGGTTCTTGGTGAGGAGCCCATCAACGTAGTTCCAGAATCGATGATAGTTTCAATGTTAGACCCTACCGTCTTGTCGTTCAGTATTGCGCTGCCACCACCGATCTGCCAGAATCCATCAGAGGAAGAGACGTCGTGGTATTCGATATCTCCCATATAGAGCTTGGAGTTGGTACCACCGACGTAGAGCTCCGAGCCAGTAGAGGCGAGTTTGAAGGCGAAGACCCCTTGCGGCACAGTTCGTTGCTGTACTGCGGTGAAGAAGAATGGATCCTGAGAAAGAGCATGAGTTTGCTTCAGTATTAGGTAGAGGAGGGAGACATACGTGGCGTAGATTGGAAATAGCCGGGAATGCTAAGCCCAGCAGGCCATCTGCGGGGTCACTGGTGAACGACGACGATTCTTTGGTAACGCCAGAGAGATACTGCCCAGTAGCCTTGATGCCAGCAACAGTGACTGTAGCATTTGCATTAACACTCGATGTGTGTAATCGTGTCTCTGATAGATTAAGACATACCAGTATCTGTATACACAGACCCGGATACTGTTGAGCCGTCCCCATAGGAGATGCTGAAGGTACCTTCCTGTTTTTCGCTGGTAGAAGACGATGACGGGGAGTAGGTCTTGTGTCCCTTGCAGCTCGAGCACGATGACGAGGGGACCCAGAGGTCAGACGAACCCGTATCGAAGTCAATCACAAAGCTCTGTGCTGGAGTACCAATGGAGATAGTACCGGTCCACTCGGCGTCATCTTCCTGGTCGGTGAGCGGGAGACCCGCGCGCTTATGGAAGGACGCTGTGTTGACATCAGGGAACATCTTCTTGAACTCGTCTTGGCCGATGTTGCGCTCCAAGTTGATTAGGTTCTGTATATGTTTGCTAGAAATCATGCGTGGCATCGTCAGTGTCAGTCCAAAAGGGGCCATCAGGACATGCGCACTTTTCCAACTTGATCCTCTCGTGAATGCCCTTCTCGATGTTGAAGGTGCCATTGGCATTGGTCAACGACCCGCGCGTTTGGAGCGGGATGCGAACACCGCCGTCCATAGGGAGTGGGGTGGCCGAAGCGAGGAGAGCGAGAGCGACAGTGAGTAAAGAGGCTTTGGAGAACATCTTGAATGCAGCTGGACGAGTCACAAACGCGAGGTAATGGGGGAGCAGGATTACCTAGTAAAACTCAACTGTTCCAGAGGTTCTTGTATTGCTGCAAATATATACCATCACGGCAAACACAAGCAATGCATGTCAGGAGGGGAAGAGAATTCCCGTCTAATGTTTCAGGAATTGCGGGAGACATCGATGTTGTTCAACTCGAAAGGTGGCTTGATGAATTGTTCGGAACCTATGCATGGCGCTCACTGTGGCAGCTGGCTAGTTCTCGACAACAGAGCAGCCTGTTTCTACTATGATCAGTGCTTTGACGTAGCAGGGGTTGAATGCAGCGCGATGAAAGCTAATGAGCGAATACATTTCTCTTACAAGAGTTGACCTTTGAACAGGTAGTTAGCACAGGACGAATTGCTCAACGAAGCACCTACAAGACAGCGCCGATTCCAGCCTATGATTGCCATTTGATTGATCCTCAACGTCTTCGGAAGCTGCATTCGATCAGTGGATACATGTCAACGGTTGCGTCGAAGCAGCTGCCGCACAGGTATGCATCGATCAAGGGTCGCTTACCTCCGCCACGAGGACACAGGAATTGACTGTCCTCGTCAACAACACTCTCGGAATCTTCATGTCGATCTGTCTACCGTAAACACTCACCATTCGCTCCCAGACTTAGATTGGCGACGATGGCGCGGGAAGACCGAGAAATGGCGCGCCTTCCATGCGCTTTTCGCACAGCGGTGCGGAATCCATTGAGCTCAGGCTCCCCTTGTTCGGAAAGGTGGTCATCGATGTCGTGATCTCCGACGATATCCGCAATGCTCTGTTCGTGACCAGCATCGAAGCTGCGTGGTCGTTGTATTATAGCAGTGAATTCCCTGAAATGAATAGCTGTGTCCGATCTTAGGTGAGTCAATTCGAGCTATTAAAATGAAGTAACAGCCAACCATACTTATGCGCAAACGAGGAAGATGCGCGTCTGATGTCGATCAGCGCATCACGTTACCGTGACGCGTCCGTTCTCGCCGCGTGCATTCCGAATGCGACCACGAACTCTGACACCTCCAGCTGCAGAATTTGATTATACAATCCTTAGTAGACTTCCTCTTAAACCACAACATGGCTCCCCTGTACACGATTCCTCGCTGCCTTCGAAACAGCACTCCCTTCTCCATCTCGTTGACCAACGTCTCAACAGTCCGACAACCCATGACCCCAAGTACAAGCTTTACATCGGAAAGAGGGTCTGAACGCTTTTGAATATGCAATATCAGTAGGTGGCTCCCATGACAAGATGACTCCATCGACTTGACGGTTCTAACCACGGCCGCCGTACTCTTCTTGCTGGTATGCCCTAACATCTGGAGAGCACATGTGATGACGCTTCATTTTCGAGTGGCTCCCGATGACATAAGAAGTCAAATTCGACGTCAAAATCTCTGCGAGCAATGTCCGTGGTTATTCTGATCGCTCAACCTGCAGAAGATAGAGATGAGGTGGGCTTCCGGACTCCGGCAGCACAACGCCAGCGTTGAACGTTGAGTTTCAGAAAGTGCTTCGTAGAATGCATCGTGATCGGGAAGGTGTCGAATGAGGTACGTGCTACCGTCTTTACGTTTCTCGCCCGCGCTAACATGAGTTTTCTCCAGACTTCTAGGCGACGTTCGATTTGGTGCACTGTACTCTACATATCATGGCCCTTCTGAAGGTGATTGTTTAGCATATATTATCAGGGATTTGCACCCTACCATCTCCAATTTCTTGCGAGGTCGGAGATCGAGAAACGTATCCTGAAGACACCCATGCCTTGCGTCTTGCCTGCGTTGATGCTATATTTGACGATGCACATAGATCTGCACCGAAGGATCCAGATATAGATCAAACTATGTGCGACGGCTG
The DNA here is from genome assembly GCA_001683735.1 of Grifola frondosa. Classification (NCBI taxonomy): domain Eukaryota; kingdom Fungi; phylum Basidiomycota; class Agaricomycetes; order Polyporales; family Grifolaceae; genus Grifola; species Grifola frondosa. The sequence continues at coordinate 739,050 of LUGG01000025.1, read as the reverse complement.
AATTAAGTGAGCCGCATGAGAAGGCGATTCTGACTGACCTTGGCAGATTGGCGTGGCTCGGTGGCTTGTCCACTCTGTACAGCACGATCCCGCATCGCATGTTCGTCATAGATGACCGGCATATCTGCCCCGTCCGTCGTGCCTACACTACAGTTTGTTAATGCCACTGACGCGAGACCTATGATATGCACATTGGCTCCTTCCGAGGTCCGCGCTTCGTAGAAACGATACCATGGCCCAGCATGGACACTGCCCCGATCGTGCTGGCTCCATGTATACCGACGTTTATGTGCTTCATGAGGGCACATTTTGTCTCGTATTCGCCTCGCCAGACACAGTTCAATGTCTAACATACCACCCTATAGTTTACACGTCAACTCTCCGTCCTTCGTATACACCAATGCTCAGCAGGGTACATTCGCACTGACTGCGTCATACAGAACGAGTTCGGAACAAAAAAAAAATAGAACTAAAGGTACTGCCAAGTGGTACCGAGATTTTCAATGGGAACAATGAGTACGTGCCTACTTATTTCCAATGAATTCATTGGTGGCCTCACTACGGTATTGCGTGAGATGATGCATGCAATTTTCAGCGAGCTGGATGATGAATCTCTGGAGAATCTAGAAAGATATTTCAGGTTAATCGACAAATCATCCTTCACGAGCTGTCGGCTTTTGAAGCCATACTGCATCCCAATGCCCAACGTCAAACCTCTGCGTCCAATGTCATGTTCAAGCTTTCAGGATTCAATATTCATTGCTAATATTCATATGACCAGGCTCGGAACGCGAAGGAGAGCGGGTCAATTCAGCGTCTCCACACCCGCACCAAGGAACGGAAATGACATCCTCGGGCCTATTTGAAGGCAATGGGCATCATATTTTCTCCCCAGGCCTACCATTCCTTTGCAGCTTCAATAACGGACAGAAATATCTGAAAACATTTTCATCCGGCGCAGGACCTGCTGGTTCAAGTAAGCGTCATGCTTCCACGTTCCTCTACGTGCACACTAATATTTGCTCCTACCTGCTTCAGAACCTGATCCTTCATGACGAATTGTTGTGAAAGGACATAATTTACCGATATTCAATGCAGAATGCCATTCTCATATGGATTTGGGATCCAACCTTCAGATGACTTCGTTGCAGAACAGAGATTGATTCGAGACTGATTGACTATTGACAACGATGTATATATGTGTATGATCCTGTAGAACAGAGAAATGTACCAACTCCAACACAGTGAGAGCGTAAAGGGGCTACTACTTGTCCGTGATTCTGCTCCACCTTCTGCCTAACGCGGCCAATATTCAGTCGGATGATATCATATGTTCGCCCTAGTGCATTGTATGAATATATTTAGTAACACCTTCCTTTGAAAACACAGGGAATAAATAAGAGAGTCAGGCGGCGGCGCTTTAGCGCTTCACCCACGGCGAATCTCTACGGATTACAACACCAAGATGCTCCAAGAAAATGAGTAATGGCCATGCGAGAGGGCAGACGGACTTCAATTCCTGCATGCACTGCACCTTTCTATTCTGTGGTTAGCATTAGCACGTCTGAGACAGTGACGTGAGAGCACACACCGAAAACATATCGCACTTCTACTCCCTGACTCTAGATGGACCGGCTTCCGCTTCAGATGGCTCATGAATGCTCGTCTGATCGGACACTATTTCCTCATCATCGCCAAGCATGTCCTCGTCCACGCTCTCTCCATCGTCTCCCTGCTCGTCCGAGGCAATGATATCGATGGCAGAGAACGAGAGTTCGTGGTCGAGAGGGGCACCGAGGGGTTCGACGAAGGCCGCAAACTGGATTGAGCGAACAAAAATGGGCGACTTGGATCTTCGGCGCCGCATTGAGATGCATCGACGTCGCGGAGATTGAGCATGAATCGTGAGATGATAATTGCCGTTATTCTGTGCCGCAACAAATATCAATGGAAATCAGAACGAAGAGCGATTAATCGCAGTTACTGACGGATCGATGGACTGGTTGATATACATAAAAGGTCCCTGACGACGGTACACGATACCCGTGAGTGAGAGTTGGTAGGGATTAAAGACAAGCTTCCTTACAAAGGTGTCTCCCAGAGATACCAATAGAATCTCTGTAATGTTCATCATTAATAACACTCTATGAAATGAACCATCGTCAAATAATGTGGGTCTGTGTTAACTAACGATAACCTACAAGAAGTATACCGCACCTGATTGAGCATGATTAAGTGGAGCATATACTGAGGAGAACTGGGAAACTCACCATCCCTCAAGACCACCGTGTGCAATGGAGTGCGGAGATTGGCCTCCGCGGCAGCTCGTCTTTGCCAGTACGTCTGATGTATGGTGACTACGAGAACAAGCATTTCCGCGGTAATTGTGGTCGCACGCTCTACATACGCCACTGGAATTATTGCGTGAGCAGACTACTCGAAGGGTGAGGCCCAACAGCACTGCATACATCTGTATGACACACGGATTGAGTCACCGAGCTGCAGTTATATCAATGAAATTCACTGACTTGTTCCGTAGCTCCGGTGAGATCAAATAATCTACTATACAATTGATGGGAGGTGGAGCGACAACCACTACTTCATGCACATTTCCGAACTAGAAGTATGTGTCGCACTTCGATTAAATGTAATGCTCAATACCGAGGACAGATCTCACCAGGATAATGGCGAAAGGGACCATCGAGAAGATGAATGTCAATGCAGCTATTTGCCATTGACGACCAGACAAGGCATATGCTCGGAGAGTTGAGAATGCTTCGTGGAATATCAATCGCCAGTATGAAGTCAGAATATCACATGACTACTCACTTAGCACAACAAGAAGGTAGAGCAGTTCCAAAGCTGTCACCAACCATATCAATGCAGAACAGCTCTGGGAATTATCAGTGAGCAAAGATGGTATGCAGTATTAACGCGAGAACTGTACCCTTGTTGACAGTGGATATATCGTCGAAGGTAAAAAATGAAGTGAAGAATATAGAATATCTTGCCAGCACGAAAAGTAAGGTGGCCGCCGAAAACCGACGCTTCCATACGAGTCGGTATTCTCGATCAAACGTGATAAGGTAGTCATAGACTAGAAGAGCTGCGACAAATATGAATGAACAATTGACTGGAGATCCTACGTGGCCACTGACCGGCTGCCGTACAACAACAACTGTTAGGATGAAGCTGTATGATAGGATATATTAGATGACATAATATTGCGGTAAGAGTCACTCACTTTCGCTGGAGGTCTGCGGCACTGACAGCGGATGACATGATATGAGGTGCTCCGAAAGATGTGGGACTCAATACTATGGCAGACATGGAGAGACCGTGCTCTTATATCCAAACCATTCTTCCGCCGCGGCGGGATGCAATACGCATGCACGCGCTGTTCGGAACATTTGGTATGATTGGACAATAGGCAAAATGCTGCCTGTCATCGACATCAGCTGATACGATAGCACGGATCTGTTCGAAGCGACGGCGGTAGATAAACAATCAATAGTTGAATGGATACACTGGAGAAGTCGAAGCACAGGCTGTGTATCAGCGACGGTAGGTTGGTAACATGCCAGATGCAGAGACCGTTGCAAGCGCGAGTCCAAATTGCACGTTGCCTGGCACCAAATAATCATGTATCGACAGCTGGACGTGCGGCGACCACGGCGGATGGCAGAATGCTCCGCCGTCATGATATGTCTAGCAAGCGAACTACTGCGAAGTTTGCGGGTACGCGTGGCCCAGCGGACATCGTGCAGTCCTAGCGCAGCAAACAACGTGAGGGCGTCAATGACTGGAGCGTGCGAATTCGAGAGACAGAGCTACAACGCGCCGTGGAAGTCGAGCACGGCGAGCGCCGGGAGCCGCCGCACGAACACGACGCCTCTGTGCTGAGTCGATGTGCAGTGTGCAGGTTCCAGCCGATCGTCCTGCGGAAGTGTCCGATGGATTGCGGACCTGTGACGCGAGGTGGGTGGCGGCGTCCGTGGCGACCATCTTCTATAGGCCGCGATGGAGGCATGATCTGGGGAGTCGAACGCGAGGATGCAGGCACCATTTGTACACCTTGCGAAGCCAGATCACCGACACTGCGGCCAGAGGATGTCGATATTTTGTGGATTTGCTCGCTTGTAATCGCTGACGACCACTTCAGCACTACTGGGTCGACAAGAGCTCGGAGGTGGGAAGCTTCAAGAGGCAGATAGTGTCAATATTGTGAGAAGATTAACGAGCCGTGTATAGGAGTAGAACTGACATCTCAGCGGCATTCTGAGACCCGGCGTCTGTCCTTCATGCTTCTAGTCACGCTCTCTGTGGAATTGAGATCAACAGATGACATAGCAGATCCATATACCAGAAGCTGTGCGAAGTATGCTAACCTCGTACATAATGTGCTTATCCATGAATGCTTGAGAAAACGAGAAAGTCGGGTTGTTAGAGACATACCGCGCGCTTCGCTGCACGCACGCAGCAAAGTATTGACATAAGCTGTGATAGATCCAAAGCCAGGTGTGTCTTAGACGTGAAGATAGGTGAGAAGTCGCATGAGGCGTTCAAGCCACAGCAGCGTGGACACCGGCCATCGAGGCTTGAAAACGAGCGGTCCAATATCGAATCGGTAGGAAACAAGTCGAAATAACATAAGTGCAGCTCCAGAAAGATAAGAAAGTACATGATGGGAGAGCAAAGGCAAGTCAAGCGAAATCAGGGAGACGGCGGCGAAACGGATGAAGAGGGTACTGGGCAGTGGGAGGGGAGGTACGACAACACAAAGCCACAACCTGTGCCAGCGGAAAACCAGTCAAGAATATATTAATGCGAGACCACGAGAGCTGACTCGGAACGGACCAGAAATCTCATCATTGTCCTCGTCTTCTTTCTCATCTTCTCCATCCTCCCAGTCCTTCTTCCCTTCCTCCTTAGGCCTCCACCCATCGCTGGCGTCGAATTACCACCTCGGCCGAATGCTAGCATCAGTCCCAGCCCCTCCCAAACCATTTCATTCCCCTCCTCATCCTCCTCAATCAATGGTTTCTTCTTCAGAGTGATGTTCGGCAACAGTTAGAGGAGTCCGAAGCAGTTCGCAATGGGACTCTGCAAGGACAGGTCATATGCGACCACCTCCGACAGATAGTTTCCGACATAGAAAGCAGGCGCAAGCGAGACTTGATCCAGTACGTTGATGAGTATCGAGCTATGCTGCGTTTCACTGCGTAGTGCAATAGATTCACCGGAATGTCACAGTGAACCACTTATTAGACTTGATGAGAGACTTGATATTGTAGCGGAAGGCGATCCTTAGGAATCCGAGGCGGCCACGGCCTATGTATTCTCTACCTCAATGCAAGCGACTCAAATATCAGGCGGAAAACGCGAAAGCACAAACTCACCATGCTCGTCGGGTTTCAATTATTTCGCGAAGCGGTCCAGTGCTGTTGCTAAAGAATGGGGAGCAGTCTCAGCCGTAGATGTTTGGTCGCAGGAAACGACATTTGGGCAGAGATAGAGTGCGACATAGGGACGCGTCGGGCAGTGGGCAACCGTGCTAGAGACCGTCAGAGTCAAACTCAAGATCGATGTCACGTTACCGTAACGCATCGGCGTTAGTCCTAGAAGGTTATGTCGCATCAAAAATGCAGTTAGTCGAGGAGGTGACACGAGCGGACGGTAAGCTTATCTATTTTGTGACTCGGAGCTCAAACATAAACATAGGTCTATAGGAATCACAATTAGCGGAGACGGAACGACACACAAACATGTGAATTATGAATCCCGTAATGTGTACCTCAACACGGCAGATTCGCACACACGACGTTTTCTCGGGGTCCATGCTGCGCCAAATCACACGAGTGAGAAGCAACTCGACGGGTGGAAGAAAATTATTGAAGACCTTTATGAAACGTACAATTCCAGTCCACATGGGATGGAGTTTCCTGCAGATAAGCGTGAATTTGCACGTAAGGTTAGAGGAATGACCACGGACCATGCAGAAGACCAGAAAAAGCTGCAGCGTCTTGTTGAGGAATGGAAGCGGGCTTGTGACCGGGAGATCCGCGGTGAAAAGGCCATGCTCTCCATGGCACCGGAAACACTCATTCCATTATTGGTAGATGAGTCTGCACGGGCAGTTGAAGAAGTGGGTGGGTTGGAGGCATGGACTGCGCTGTCAGAGCATGAGCAAGACACCCGAAACAAAGAGATCATGAAGAAGATATCAGCTCACCTTGGCGAGGAATGCTACTCCGCCCTATCTGACGATGAGAAGCACGCCACAGACCTCTTCGTCCGTGGATACTGTTGTATGCACAAGGAATTGAACTCAGTCAAAGGAGGGAATACGAAAATGGTTACCTTTTGGGAAGCAGCTGGTCTGACAGGTCCAATCAAGTTGATGAACCATGACAATGCAGCGGCCGCAGCATTTGGAGGTTCATCAGCTGCACAGTCGAGAGCCGAGGAGGTATCTGTTGGAGGGGCTGTGAAGACAACAAGTCTGGCAGGCGCGATTTTTCATCATAAAGATGATAAAAAAGGTCAGCAAGACACGCTTCGAATATTTTTTGAAGCATCCAGCACGGTCGGTGCAATGGTGCGCTTCCCGGACACAAGTAATACACGTTACCAATCACATTGTGAAGCCGCCGCAGAACTACTAGTTCATCTCCCACTGTATATGGAATTTCTGGAGATGGTGCGTGACAAAAAGGATAGCCGGAGGTTCAATCATATGGAGGAAAATGTCTATAAAGCATTAAAAGACATACCGACGCTCACGGAGCTCTGTGTCCTTGTCTTGTATTCACAGTCCATCAGTCATCCGTACATGCGTTGTGTCGAGGGCCCGAATCTGGCTCTGGAAACCATCTTGACCTTGGCCCGCTTCACGACAAGCTTAAGGCACACTGTTGTCGTGTTATCGAGAAACCAAGCCTTCTGTTGGCCCCCGATGCTTCGTATGAACTTGGCTCCCTTGACGGGAAACTTTGGGAGCGTCCTGATGCATTCTATGCTGTGCAACGCCTGCGATCAGCATTGCCACATCTGCAAGGAGTTCTCGTTGCCTTTTTCGAAGGTGCCTTGGAAACATGGGAGCGATTTACGGTCGAATTTGCTCCGGGAGGCACTATTTCTCAGCTAACAGAAGATCAGCGCAATGAAGCATGGATGAAGAGTACGAACGATGATAACGAGGGTGGCTTGGGATCATTCCGTGTAGGTCTCAGGCAAGCTCCGAGCATGACAATTCACCAGTACAACGCAAGAGTAATCTACAAAACAAACAAAACCCGTGAGTATATCAAGACGCTGAAGCCCATAGACCATCAGTTTCTGCGAGAGAGAGCGCGCTTTATTGACAGCAGTGGCCTTGAGAAAAGCCAGCGCCGGGAGCAACACGAAGAGGACAACAGGGTGGTAGGAGAAAAGCGCAAGAAAGATAAAGCTAAAGAGGAGAAGAGTGATGCAAAGCGTGCAAAGCTAAATGCACTCACCGTGATTCTGGATGTTTCTCGCCTGACTATGGATACAATCACGGTGGCAGAAATTGACCTTCAGCTTGATTGGCACCGGCAGTTTGACACGGGCAAGGTCAAGAAAATTCCGATGAAGAGGGACCTACGGCTCAAAGCGGTGAAACTAAATGCACTTAGAGAAGCTGTCGAGCACCATAATGCCCGACCAGATCCTCCTACTCGCGTCCAAACTTCCGCTGGTGACGCTGAGGATGCTGCTGACTCTGAATGTGAAGCAGGGTTTGATAGCGAACAGGAAGACTAGATTTTCGAAAGATAGTTGCATTTTCATGGGAGTATCCAAAGTAGTCTATATGTATGATACAAGGAAAAGAGCTGCCGCCAGAATACAGTAAAATGTCATTTGCCGTTGCAAGACGCGTTTTTGGGCGCTTAAACGCGTGTTAACGATCGAATATGGATTACATAAGATGGACACATTTTGAAGGGGCATTGCCGGTCCCCATTAGTCGCGCTCGATCGTACTCGATCGACCACGCTTTGCACCGTCACGCTAGCTGACACCTTCACACTCCTCGCTGTCCATGGCGGTGAGTGTACGTACTACTACGCGCGCTCTAACTTCCGAAGTAACATGCTGTTCGACCTACGTACGTCGCAAAGAACAGGAGGCTCGGAGCTGTTGACCTTGCAAAGTTCACCACTCGCCCATCAGCGTCGCCCACTCTGGGCGACTTACCACAGTGCCCATCGTCCCACAGTGTAGCACCTACGGAGACTGTCGAGGTGTGGTGTAGCTACACTTCCGGCAACGATGTTGCCGTGACACCTAAAATGACGTCCGGAGTCCATTTGGCGATCATGTTCCTGCAGCGACATGGCAGCTTTTCGACTACGGTGCGTCTCCATCATATTTCTTAGGAAATGAAGTATCCGAATGCTTGACATTTTTATATGTCTATCTCCCTTGTTTGAGTGCTGTGCAGAGATTTCCATGTATCCGCCGTTTCCACGCCTCGAAGAACTGGACAGGATATTGGAGAGTCATTCCGACGATTTGCGAAGTATGTTGCATATTTCAAGGACACGAGCTGTAAATTGAGGCCTCTCGGACTCCCTTTGCTCAATGCGTAAATGGCTGGATGTGGTTCCATCTCGCGAAATAGAGTCCGTTCTCTGACATATTAGAAATACATAAGGAAACGTACACCGCACGAGCTTCCAAGTCAAGCTCATCGTGCCTCAGCGGTGCCGTCGTAAATAATGCAACTAGTTCAGACATACATTGCAGAAGATTGCAGCTCTGGTACCTGACCAGCACTTGATTACATATCCCGCCGCGCCATGCTCAAGTGAACATTTCCTGCTCGCTAAGCATATAATGGAAGAAGAAAATACACCTATATCCGTGTGAGAACATCAACGCGCAGGGTATAAGAGCAGGACAGATACCCCACTTCACCATCTCCTCAGCCCATGTGCAACCGTTCACCGCGCACCCGCGTTGAGGTCCTCCACACGTCGAACACCACTCTCGCCATGCTCGAGTCTGATTTAGTTCAATCTCGCACGCACCACGTCAAGAACTCAGACATATGGATCCATCAGAGTGCACAGCTGGCAGCCCGGAGGCACGCGGCACTGCAAATATGGTGAACATGTCCGTGGTGCTAAGCCGTTGGGTCTCCCGCGAAAATAGGAAATAGATAACTGTATCGTGGTGATGGTGGTGTAGCGCACTATCTGCGGCAGATCCTTTTTAAATTACGACACGAAAAATATTCCAAGAAAACAATTAAGAGCGATTCCGGAGGCCAGCGTACTCGATTTCCTGCATATATGATAGATTTTCATTCCGCCGTCAGCATTAGCACATCCGAGACAGTGACGAGTGAGCACACACCGAAAACGTATCGCAGTCCTACTCTCTGACCCTAAAGGGACCGGCTTCCGCTTCAGATGGCTCACGGATGCTTGCCTGGCCTGACACTATTTCCTCCTCATCGCCTAGAACGTCCTCATCCTCGTCCTCGTTTTGCTCGTCACCTCCTTGTTCGTCTAAGGAACTCGGATCGATGGCAGAGAATGAGAGTTCGTGGTCGAGAGGGGCACCGAGGGGTTCGACGAAAGCCGCAAACTGGATGGGGCCCACAAAGGATGGGCGACTTGCATCTTCGGTGCCGCACAGGGATGCATCGGCCTCGCGGAGATTGAGGATGAATCGTGAGATGATATTGTTGTTATTCTGTGCGGCAACGAATATCATTAGAAATCAAAACGAAGAGTGTTAATTGCAGTTACTGACGGATCGATGAACTGGGCGATGTACGAGGTGAATTCCTGATGACAGTACATATCCTCGTGAGCTGGAGTCCATCAGGATTAGAGACAAGTTTCCCTACTCCCAGATATACAAACAAAACATCTGCAATGTTCATCATCAACAATACACTATCAAATGAACCATTGTCAAATGACGCCGGTCCGTGTTAACTAATGACAACGTACAAGAAGTATATCGTACCTGATTGAGCATGATTAGTCGGTGCATATACTGGAGGAAAACTGGGAAACTGACCGTCCCTCAAGATCACGTGTGCAATGGAGTGCGAAGGTTGGCCTCCCAGCAGCTCGTCTTTGCCAGTATGTCTGGTGTATGGTCACTGCAAGAACAACCATTTCCCCAGCGATTGTTGTCGCACGCGATACATACAGCACTGGAACTATTGTGTGAGCGGACCACTCGAGCGATGATGCCAACAGCACTACATACATCTATATGACACGGATTGAGTCAACAAGCTGCAGTGACATCGATGAATTTCACTGACATGTCCAATACCTCTAGTGAGATTAAATAGTCTACTGTACAATTGGTGGGAGTGGAGCGACCACTACTACTTGCGCCACATCTTCGAACTGGAAGTATGTGTCGCACTTCAATTAAATGCAAAGCTCAATACCGAGGACAGAGCTCACCAGGATAACGGCGAAAGGGACTAGTAAGAAGATGAATGTCAATGCAGCTATTTGCCATTGACGACGAGACAAGGCATATGCTCGGAGAGTTGAGAATGCTTCATGAATATCAAACGCCGGTCAGAAGTCAGAATATCATATGGCAACTCCACCTAGCACAACAAAGAGGAAGAGCAGCTGCAGAACTGTCGTCGACCATATCAATGCAGAACAGCTCTGGGAATCATCAGTGGGCGAAGATGGTGTGCAGTATAATACGAGAACCGTACCCTTGTTGACAGTGGATATAAAGGCTGGCTAGAAGAAGAATTAAGCATAGAAGGAGGGGATATCTCGCGAGCAAGAAAAGTAAGGTGGCCGCCGAAAACCGACGCTTCCATACCAGTCGGTATTCACGATCAAACGTGATGAGGTACTCATACACTAGAAGAGCTGCAACAAATAGGAATAATCGATTGACTGGAGATCATTCGTGAACTACTGACCGGTTGCCGATACCAAACAACATGTTTCTATAAATCTGTATGATAGGATATATTAGATGAGGAAAGATTGCGGGAGGTGTCACTCACCTTTCCTGGACTTCTTGGCGCTGATGGTGAGGACATGATATGAGGTAGTCCGTAAGATGCGGGACTGAATACTTTGGCAGAGGCGGAGAGACCGTGCTCTTATATCTACACCGTTCTTCGTGGCGCTGGGATGCAACACGCATCGGATGCGCTGTTCGGAACATTAGGATGATAGACAATAGATTAAACACTGCGTGCCATCCACATCCGCTCTGAAACAAGGAGACGACGGCGGTAAATAAACAACCAATCGTTGAACGGGTATGTCGGAAGAAGTCGAAGCACATGCTGTGTATCACCAAGGTAGGTTGATAGCCTGCCAAATTCACAATCAGTGGCGAGGGCGAGTCCAAGTTGGCCGGCACGGAATGATTACACATCGACAGATGTGCGGCCGCGGCGGATGACAGGATGCTCCGATGCTCCGTGATAACGGAATAATATGCACAACATGCAAATTACCGAGAAGGATCATCGGCGCGCGGCCCAGCGGACATCGTGCACCTCCAGCGCGGCAAACAACGTAGGGGCATCCATGATCCGTCAGACATCTAGGAATAACTCGAGCGCGCAGTCCGCGAGCCAAAGCTCGTCGCAGAGATGCGCGAAGAACGTCTGCCGTGTAATCCGAGAACGATCAGCGCAGGGAGCCGCCGTGCGAACACGACGCTTCTGTGGCTGAAGCCCTCAACGACCGGAGCAGGAGCAGGGGAACTCCGCGGAACTAATCTGCAACGGAGTGTGCAGTGTGCAGAGTCCGGCGGTTCGTCCCTCAGGCAGTCTCTGATGGTATCGCAGACCTATGGTGCGACACGTGGGGCGGCGCGCGGACATGCGGATCGTCCTCTTCAGCCCAAAGGCGAGGCATGTGGCCCATGACAGCTGCACAGCTCTCACCCAACATGTGTGCCAGTTTTTGTTGCTGGACGACATTCGCATACTTAATATCGTCATCTATGGGTATGACAGGGATGGAGGCTCACAGGTGCGGTTTCCACGCTCGTTCCCCATCGGCGCCCTCGTCAACAGCAGCCAGTCTTGAATTCTTGATGATTACGGGTAGCTGACCCGAGCATGCTCAGGCGCCAGTCTGGGGACAATTGAATGAGTCGTCGAGCTCGCCATTCGCCAATGCGACGTGCTTCGCGCTCACAATAGCACATGTACGTCAGAGGCGCTCGATTGCATTCAGAAAAAAAGTACTCGAGAAAAGACTGACCAGTTAGAGTGGCATCGAGTGACAATCGAACCAAGAATATCTGAACAGGGCAAGGTGAGTCGTCTGGAAGCCTCACAGACACCATCACCCACCATGTCAACCACGGTGCAGTCTTCCAAACAACCTGCAGGACCTGCGCCGTGTTGGTCCGTGAGCATTAATTGTAACGCCCTCTGATGTTCTCCACGTTGAGACAAGCCTCTCGAGGAAATGTGACAGCGTAGCCACCGAAAGCTGTCCGATTTCCTCCGTGGTCAAGTACGCGTTGCGCTCCACTATTGAGCGGAATCATGAGAATATCCTTCACAGGTACTCTATATTTCTAGTGATGATTATGAGATGTATGCCCTCGCCTGGTGACGGATTTGCGAAGAGTGCTTGGAAGGCACGGCCGCGGCGGTGGAAGATAGAGAGGATGCTGATCCATGCTTCCTGATCGAGCGTAAAGGACGGGAAAATGCTGGATGTAAATTGCGCAAGTCAGATCCCTGCAGGTGACCAAGCGGACTCGGACTGGCCTGCGATAGAAGAATTGGAGGAGGCTTCGGCGTTCCAGCTCGGTGACGTCGGGCAGATGTATGGGTGGGCATCGTTGACGTCCGACTAGTAAGCAACTAGTCCCATAATGCATGCATTACCGTGAAGGGGGGTTGCGGATGCTGCGTATATGCACGGTGGCGATACGCGAGCGCAGGAGTGAGGCAAGCACGTAGGTGTTGAGGGAGGGACGGGGTCACATGGGTAGTGTACAGATGCAGGGAGGAGCGTGGATTTCTTCCTTCCACTTTAAGGAGAATTTGATGGCTGTGGAGGGACATCGGCAGGTCTTCAACAAGTCTATATATTGTCCTTGTCAGTATCTACATAATGTTTATTATTATTATTTTTACAAAAAATAACTTCAGACATATACTCAACCTTGAAACGAGACCCACCTCGTCATAAGCATTGTCAACGCCAGACTAAGCAATTAACGTCGAATCTCCGGACGTAGTACATCGAGTTTAAACTCAAGGACGACGAGGTGATGAAGAGGAAGCTCAGCTGAGATTCGATCGAAGTCGATCAGCGCGTCACGTTACCGTGACGCGTCCATTCTCGCGTTTTGTGTGCGCACGAATGCGATTGTCTCCATTATATAGTCCCCACTGCCATCCTTCCATTTCGTCTTACGCCACAGCCAGATAGATTTCCTGTATACGCGGCTCTGTCTCCGCCTCCAAGTAAACAGTCGTGAACCACAGCCCTCTCTCTTCTGTCTCTCTGCGCAGCATCGACCGACGTCTCAACAGCCCGACAACCCAATGCTCGCAAATACAAGTTCCGTATCGCAGAAGAGGGTCTGCATACTTCTGGCGATACCATGCTCATGATGGCCTACGGCGAGACGACCTCATCAACTTGACAGTTCTGTTCACGACCACACTACGGTTCGTGCTTGCACGCTCTAACACCTGGAGAACACCGTTGCATTCTCCAGTAGCTCCCGATGACGCAAGAAGTCGACGCCCATGTCAACAAATCTCTGCGAGCAATGTCGGTGGTTACTCTCATGGCTTAACCTACAGAAGATATGAAGATGAGGTGGGCTTCTGGACCCCGTAGCGCAGTGCCAGCGTTGAGTTGTAGGAGGAGCTCTGTGGAATATATCGTGACCGGAAAGGTATTGACTGAGGTGCGTGCTATCGTCGGTACGTTAATAAACCGTGTTAATACGAGCTTCCACCAGACCTCTGGAGCGAGGTTCGATCTGGTGCACGGTACGCTGGTTCTAATAGCCCTTCTGATGCCTAATCGTTTATCACATGTTATCAGGGCTTTGTGCCCTAGCATCCTGAAGAGTCTGCAAACCCGGGGATCGAGAAAGGTATCCTGAAGACACCATATGTCTTGCGTCTGTGTTAATGCCATATTTGACGGTGTGCATAGGTCTGCGTCCAAGGATCCATAGCTCCATCGATCACACTACGTACAGGTGTTGAAATAGATGAGCTGCAGGAGAAGGCGAATTCGACAGATCTCGCCAGACTTGCCAGGCGGCTCGTACACTACTAGTGTCCAGCAAGATCATACATCGCGTGTTCATGTGATTTCACTGCTATTTGTTAATGCTACTGATGGTTCCAAGGCCCATGATACGTACTCTGGCTCCAGCCAAGGCCTGCGCTTCATAGTAACAATACTATCGGTTCTATGTTTACCTACGTGTATGCGCTTGATGAGGGTACGTTCTGTCTCATATTTGCCAGACACAGCCTAATATCTAACATATTCCCCATAGTTTGTACGTCAACTCTCCCCTTTCTTCGTATACACCAATCCTCCATCATGTACATCCCCACCGATCGCATCACACAGAACGAGTTCTGATCAAAATTTGGAACTCAACGAAGGATGCTTAGTCCGATCGAGGGACACCGAGATTTTTAACGGGAACAATGAGCATGTGCCCATTTATTTCCAACGAGTCCGCGACGGCGCGGCTGAGGCACGAGCAGCTTGAGTCAAAACTCACGTAATACGCGTCTTCAAAATGTCAGCATCGTAAGGATAGTCGCCCGTGGATATTGCAGACGTGTACGAGAGAACACCCCTGCTGATCTACCGGATATATGCTGTGCTAAGAGGCAACATTGGGTGTGATTTGACCAGTTGTCAACTCTCACTACATTGTAGAGGATCATGAATAGGACGTATAGCAAGTTATTCAATACAAATCCGTCGACCTTGTATTCTTGTCGTACAAGGTGTGAACTGGTGTCGCAGCAATCCTCTTCTACAGCCAACGTCGAGTTCGATCCTGCCATTCTAAACGTGGAACATTGTCCCTTCGTTCCATGCCCGGCAGGGAGAAATATGCTCTGTTTGTCAAACGGGATGACGTTTAGTTAGGGCGTGCTACTTACATGGACGTTACAACTGCAACATCATATTTCAATCATGCCCACTGAAATCCACACGCTGGCCTTCGGAGAGTGACAAGCCGGTCCTTGACAAGTTCCTCAGCGAAGTTCTCGTCACAACGATGAACTCCAAGAGGCAGTCTGCTCTTCTTCGCCTCCGAATTCTCCTTCGACTATAAACTGATGAAGTTGTTGAGACGACGTTCCTGTTAAGTTGGATGGCTCCTTGTGTGTCTCGGATCGTACAACCGCTTCTTCGCGAAGTAGTGAAGATGGTGAAGGACCTGTCCAATCGACCTGCGCTCCTCCCTGCGATCCTGCTCGAGGCGACCGTATGAAATTGTAAGCACTTGAGCAACTACATAAGACGTACCTGATACCCGTGGCTGCGTAGTCACCAGGGCTTCGATAGTTGACAGGTAATCCAACACAGTTCGTTTATTATGCCTCATGACGAAGTTCAGGTCATCATCATCATCGAGTTTTGCTTCTATTGCCGTGCGGAACATGGCAGCTAGTTCGTCTGGAGCGGCAATCGAGCCGGGGAGGGTCTGTGCCGCTAACAAAATCTTTTTGCAAAGGTCCTCCATATCGCGTAGAAACAAGTATGCATCACGGTACTTGTATCCCGAGGTTTCGATGTACTGCCGTAGATATGATAGTATGTGTCGGATACAATTCCGTCTCTCCTCGACGCTGGATGATGGATTCTCAGAGGTTGCAGCTTCCAGGCTTTCCGAACAGAATGACACAAATGTGCTGTCGACATCAAGATGTTCTGTGAAAGGAGTTGAGTGATGAGAGGTTTGCTAGCACGCCACCATGTATTGAATAGGATTGGGACGTACCTCGTGCCTGACGATGGATGCTAATAGTTGCCGGAGCGGCCACAATCCACAGTGTATCCGAAATGGTGCTACAACTCCCTGTAAGTTCGTCCCGAGTGTCCGCGTTGACCTCGGGGATTCTTGCTTCTATCGCCTTCCGCAAGACATCAACTAGTTCATCCGGAGCTTCGATCGACCCGGGGAAGGTCTGAGCCACTAACAAAATCTTTCTGCAAAGGCGCCGCATGTGGAACACAAACGTAGTTGCATGACAGTACTTGTATCCCACGGTTTCGATGTACTGCCGTAGATAGGACAGTATGTGTCGGATACGATTCCCTCTCTCGTCGTCGTTGGATGATGAACTCTCCGAGGTTGCAGCTTGGAGGCTTTCCGAACAGAAGGCCACAAATGTGCTGTCGACTTGAAGAAGTTTCGAGAAAAAGGAGTTGAGCAGTGGGAGGTTTGACAGCATGCTCCACGTGTTGGATGAGACTGGGACGCACCTCGTGCCTGCGGCTGGGTGCCAGTAGTCTCCAGAGAGGCCATAATCCACAATGCATCCGAAATAACTCCTCCATCACGTCTTGCACTGCGTCCGCCGTCTTGGAGGATTTTTGCTTCTACCGCCGTCCACAACACAGCGGCTAGTTCGCCTGGAGCCGCAATGGACCTGGGGAAGATTTGTGCCACTAACAAAATCTTTCTACAAAGGTCCTTCATTTGGCGTAGAAACCAGTATACATCACAGTGCTTGTATCCCGTGGTTTCGACGTACTGCCGTACATAGCACAGTATGTGTCTGATTCGATTCTGTCTCTCTCCATCGTCGTCGGATGACGGATTCTCCGAGGCCGCAGCTGCAAGGCCCGCCAAACACACATCCAAAATAAGGGCGGTTCCGTCAGGATCTTTCAGGAGAGCATCCATGATCTGAGCTGTTGTTTTGCAACGAGAGATGATTGTGCTTCAATGATAGTATCGCCGATAGATAAGATGAGGATATTTGACAAACCATTGTGAGCAATAGATGGAAGAATGCCCCGGACCGCGCAGGCTTGACGGATGATCTTGAAGACTACTTCATTGTTTCGACTCGGAAACATTTCCACAAGACTATTCAGCAGTCTCGCAGTCACAGGATATTCAACTGCGGAATCTCCGACGGTCCATAACTGCGCTACGAGATCTAGTATATGCGCCTGGTGTTGCTGATCATTGTGCAGCTGGTCCTTGAGGTGCTGTTGGTCGCCTCCGTCAAGTCTCTCCAAAACGCAGAGACCAAGACTGAGAGTAGAATTCACAGCCTTGGTACCACGGCTGTGGGTCCATGTCCAACGCAAGTTATCGAGTGGTTGGCACGGTGGCGAAGTATGTCGTCATAACATGAGACTGCCATCGCGATGTCCACAGTATAGAAACAGGGCTCTATCGTCGTCTCTAGAAATTCATCATCCATTTTGATGGCATCACATGCCGTCAATATGCGGGAATCGAGAACGGACTCTAGTTTTCGAACAGATTCCCTCTCTTGTTCTCTCCATGAATAGTATGTGTGTCCCTGAGAAGTTTCGTAAAACCAGGTACGGACTGAATAGAAGCCGCACAGGTTGATATGGACGGCTAATGAGGATATCCAAGTCACATCCAAAAAGGACGACATGACGTGACATGATGCTCGCCACATCCGCAGTACTTGTTGCATGATCAAGAAGAAGCCGAGCGCCTGCGAACTGTCGCGGCGGTAGCAACAGCGTGATGAATGTTCCAGAGGAGGTCCACAAGTCCTACGAGGAGCAGAGCAAGGGCAATTTGCAAGAGGAGGGGCAGAAGCGTCAAGATGGCAAGTATACGCCATTTGACTAGACTTTCATAGCGATACTGACGCAGGCGGGCAGTCTCACGAGAGTGCGACGTGCCAATAAGCCCATGGCTGTACTGATTCAACCACTGCTTCACCAAGATGCCGATTGAAGCAGAAGCGAGGCTGAAAATGAGGCTGGAGAACCAGAGAACGTTGACGCGGACAGCGTAGGAAGGGACCTGGAAGGTTGTCTGCGGATTGAGAGAAGCAGGATGGGTGGAGTTAATGAAGGAACGGTTGACCGTGAAGCTGTTGAGCTGGGTAGATATCTGCATGAGAAGAGCCACAGATGCATCTGCTGGATCTGGCTGCAATAGTTGGTACGACTGGGCATTGAATGTTGTGAGGACAGCAGAGAATAGGCCGGCCTATCGAGACGCAGTGATGAAAAAAAAATTACAAACGTCGAAGAATTATAAACTCACAAATACGAGGAGTGTGTCGATCTCATCCTTCCAACCCCGAAGCAGCGATTTGTCGTTGTCATGGAGGACTTTGGCACACCTCCCCCATGCTGCGGCTGCCTCATCGGAATCTGCGGAATTCGCGTGCTGTTTCGGGACATTGGTCATCTATGGGCGATGCGTTAGATCACAGTGAATCGTGATAGAAGCTAGAGTGAAACCAACCTCATGGTTCTGCCTGTTGGCATCGTCCACGGCTACCTGCTAAGAAGTTGTGCTAGTCGTGAGGACCCAGGGTAGTTGCTATAAGGAGATCGAGGAGAGTGCTCGCCTGCGACGTTGATGTGGGTGTGGTTGACACGGGGGTTGGGTTTGCGCGGGCGGACACACGTAGAGGATCTGTATTCGAGGACATTGAGTGGGTAACCGGTGGGAGGACTGCAGTGAGGTCTTGAACTCGAGAGATGGGCTATAAAATCTCTGCATTGTGCACCGCGTGGATACATCCATGCCTACCACAACGTAAATAGAGCTCTGAAGTGACGTAAAATTGAGCGCTGAGGACAGGTATAGCTCTGACAGAACTGCCAGTAGTCAATAGTGGGGAGATAAGCGTAGACGAATACGTTCGTTGATGACCCTTGTATTTAGATGGGCTGCTTCATCGTGTGAATCGTGTAGATGAGCTGGGCGGGATCGAAGCTCAAAAAGAACCAGAGCTACCATACATATAACAAGGCTTGCGACTCCATGATTCGCATATCGATTAATGCGGTCACTCTGTATGGCCACGCTCCACTGACAACAGGATACAACGGTCAGACGTGACCACTTTCCCCAATACAATGCTTACAAAATCACTGGTACCCTCGCTCCGATGGAGGGATTGCATCCCATTGACAACCTCGAACGGCCCAATGCCGGCCGAATACATGCTGCAGGAATGACAGACACTCTACCTATCACGATCAGAGTGACACGAAGGTCCAGTAGAGCGTCGTCGTAGCTTGCTCTCCGGGGTAGTTCGCAATCGCGTTGGCGCACGGGAGGTCACTACGAGCATGGCATTTCTGTGAAGAGACAGTGTCCTTCACTGCAACACAGGTAAGGTCGCATCGGCAGGCCGAGCCGCAGAGGAACAGGTTGGCGATAGATCATCAATGTTAGACATAAAGGATCAGGTCTTCGATACAGGCCCCGACACCGGTCGACAGAGAAGTATTGTTTGTCAATAGCGTATCGCCTGTTCGTTTCAGAGCGAAGATCCGATGAATGAAGGACTGTGGACGCTTGAGAAAATGGGAGAGCCGAGTTATAAGAGACATACCGCGTGCTTCGCCGTGTGCGTGCAGAAAAGTATTGACGCAAGCTGCCACGCGTGCAAAAGCGATGTGAGTCTTAGATGTGACGATAGATGAGAGGCGCATGAGGGATTCAAGCCACAGCGGTCATCGAAGCGTAAAAGCGAGCGGTTCAATCCCAAATCGGCGGGAAAGAAGATGAAATATCATAAATGCGTCCCAGAAGGATAAAAAGTGACACGATAGGAGAAAAAAGGGAAGGTGACTTGGTAACAGGGGAGATGGTGGACGATGGGGAGATACGACGTGTGGAATCCGTCGAGACGAGAGCTGAACGCACCAGTAATTTAATTATTGTCCCCCGTCCTCCTCGTCCTTCACATCCTGGCCCTCCCAGTCCTCTTCCCCTTCCTCCGTAAGTCTCCACGGATCGTCAGCGTCGACATACAGCCTAGGACGAACGCTAACAAGGAGTCTCAGCTCCTCCCGAACTATTACAATCACGTCCTCCTCATCCTCCTCAATCGGCTATTTCTTCTTCAGAGCGCAATTCGAACACAGCTGCAGGAATCCGAAGCAGTCCCCAATGGTATTCTGCAAGAACAGTTTATACAAGACGACCTTCAACAGATAGTTTACGGCATAGAAAATGGTCGAAAGCAAGACGTGGTCGGGTGCGGTGATCAGACATCGTGCTATGTCGCATTTTGTGGCGTAGTCAAACGGAATCTTTGGATCGATAAGAAGGCAAAAGTAGGACTCGCCTCAGAGTCATTTCAGCAGAACAGCTGGGCAGAAACAGTGCAGAGGGCGCTAGAGTGAAACTCAAGATCGATGTCACGTTATCGTGACGCGTCGGCGCACGTTCGATCGTGATCAGGACTCGATCGACCAGAACCTTCAATGCACCGTCAGGCTAACCATGGAGGTGAATGTACCACTACACGTCTACCTTTCCGAAGGGACAGGGTTTATGTTCAACCCATGTCGCAAAGAACAACGCCTGGTGCCTTGCATGCACCACTCACCCATCAGCGTCGTCCACTCTGGGCGGCTTACCACAGTACCCATCGTCTAATCCTATCGAGATAAGGAGGCTTTCGATTACGGTGTCTCGGTCGTATTTCCGCGGAAACGTTGTATCTGAATGCTCGACATTTTTTTAATCATCTTATATCCCTTGATGGAGCCCGTGCAGAGATTTCCACGTATCCGCCATTTCCACGCCTCGAAGAGCTGGACAGAATGTTCTAGAGTGCTATTCCGATGATTTGCGAGGTATGTGTGTAAGTATATGGTATCGCCGCTCACGAATCAAGCACCAGGAGCTGTAAATTGGCCGTTCTCGCACTTCCTTTGCTCAACGCGTGAATGGCTTAATGCGACTTCCATTTCGCGAATTAGAGTCCATTCTCCCACGCATTAGAACATACATACGGAACAGTACACCGCACGAGCTCCTGAATCAAACCCTTTGTGCCCCAGCGGCACCGCCGTAAGCTCTTTGTGAATGACAGAGCTAATTCAGACATACCTTGAAGAAGATTTGAGTTCTGGGACCGGATCAGCATGTGTTGCGACAAGCAGGACCTTCATAGAAGAGTATGCTGTGCGTCGTCTAGCAGAAGCGTGTCGCAATCGCGGCATGTTCGATGCTGTGGAGTGTGACGGTGAATGGGATGCTGAGACAGACTTGTCCATGGGAGCTTCAGGTGAGTTATTATAGAAGTTGATTCTTATCTACGTGGGAGCTCACAATGCCTCCGACAGAATGCAGACAAAGCCATTCTAGAAAAACATCCCAAGAATAACCGAATACCAGCTCCTGACATTCCTAAACTTCTGTCGGAGGAAATATGTCAAGGCCAAGATCGACCCAGGTGAGCCTCTGGACACAACTTCGCTTGAGTGCATTTACGAATGTCTCGGTTGTGTAGGATCCACCGTAGGTGCGGTTGGCGCAATTACGACACGAAAGATACTCCAAGAAAACAACAAAGAACGATGCCCGACGCCAGACGTACTCGATTTCCTGCATGAATGATAAATTTTCATTCTGCCATCAGCATTAGCACCTATGAGACAGTGACGAGAGAGCACACACCGAAAACGTATCGCAGTCCTACTCTCTGCCTCTATAGGGACCGGCTTCCACTTCAGTCGGCCCATGCTGACCTGACACCATTTCCTCTCATCACCCAACACGTGATCGTCCTCGTCCTCGTTCTGCCCATCACCTCCCTGCTCGTCCAAGGAGCCCGGATCGATCGCAGAGAACGAGAGTTCGTGGTCGAGAGGGGCACCGAGGGGTTCGACGAAAGTCGCAAACCGGATGGAGCCCGCAAGAGATGGACGACTTCGATCTTCGGTGCCGCATTGGCACGCATCGGCCTCGCGAAGATTGAATATGAATCGTGAGATGATAATTGCTGATATTCTGTGCGGCAACAAATATCAATAGAAATCAAAACGAAGAGGGATTAATGAGTTACTGACGCATCGCTGAACACTCCGATGTACGAGATGGATTCCTGATGACGGTACGTGACGCTCGTGAGTTAGGGTTTGTAGGCACTACAGACAAGTTTCCCTACAAAGGTATCTCCCAGATATGCCAATATAATATCCGGAATGTTCATCATTAACAGCACTCTATCAATGCACCATTGTTTTAAATAATGCGAATCTGCATTGACTAATGACAACCTACAAGAAGTATACCGTACCTGATTGAGCATGATTAGTTGGTGATATACTGAGGAAGAACTGGGAAACTGACCATCCCTCAAGATCACCGTGTGCAATGGAGTTCGGAGGTTGGCCTCCGCAGCAGCTCGTCTTTGCCAGTATGTCTGGCGTATGGTTACGGCAAGAACAACTATTTCTGCGGCGATTGTTGTCGCACACCGTACATACCTCACTGGGGTTCTTGCGTGAGCAGACTACTCGAGGGGTAAGGCCAATAGCACTACATACATCTATATGACACACGGATTGAGTCAACAACCTTCAGTGACATGGATGAATTTCACTGACATCATCAGCAAAATCCCCAGCCAGATTGTTATGGCTAAGGACTCTCGAGCACCAATAGAATCAATAGTAACGCACTGTAGCTTCATAGTCCTAGGTAGCTTCAATAGTGCCGGTGCTCCACAATATACACAGCTGTAGTCTCGGTTGTAAAGCACTTAGTGTTACCTGGTTTCCAGATCCACAGCGTCAGCCAATCTCGTCTCGGTAATAAATGGTCAACTCAAAAGTTCAATTTTGTAGTAGATACCGGAATAATATGAAATCGTGGTGTCGCAAATACGGATTTACATAAAACCGCTTACACTGGTCAAGTACATCTTCAGATCTCCATGAGCGTTCCATCTGCTTTCCCCATATTGGAAGTAAATGACAACTACGCTCTATCTGTGTCACAGGAATAATGGAGACCCGACGTCTGTGGCTTCGCGAAGAATGTGAGACTTTATACATGCCTGTGTCCGAGTCAGGAGTGCGGAAGGGAGTAAACCACTCAACGAACGCAAGCGGGTGTTTGAACTGAGCGCCATAAGCCTCCGGCAACTGGAATATGGCTCGCACTCGAGCGACACACAAATCTGGATCAATATTAGTAAATGACACTAAGGTAAGCCAAGGTAAATGAACACACCATCGAGGGGGTTATCCGAGTCACACTCATAGTCTCCAGGAGTCTGACGCACCAATACTGTGTCGAAATGTGCGGGAGTCGCCTTTTTCAGACGTTGCGCAGGCGTCGAAGGGATTGCGCGGATGGTGTCCTGAGTAGGTTTCCGAGAGACTTGACGAAGAGGCGGTAAGTAGATCTTCATGCTTTATATACCGAAAACGAGTGTGAGTACTAAGATGTTCAGCTGCAGCAGGAAGAGTTCGATTGCGAGAAGATGTTCGTAGAAAGTCTTCGAGAGTGGGTATGAAATTGCTGCAGCCGAAGTTGAGTTCAAGGGAGAGCACAGTAGTGTTCGGTAGTCCAGGCTCCTTGGCAATGCTGTATCGAGGGCTCGCATGATCGTGTTCAGGGGAGGAGGTATCTTCATTGTCCGAGTCGTCTCCAAATTGGGAATGGCGTGGGAGAGACTCGACCCACTGCAAGTAAACGCTGAAACGGTGGACAGCTTCTTGACGTGTTAGCCAGGTTGTCATCTGCTGAATATACACTCTCTTGTTGGTAGACGCATACGCTCGTTTCGCTAGTCGATGTGAAGTCGTTCAGAGCCCTCGGTATTGAAGCCGTCCGCAGTTCCAAGCTTGCGGATTGAAGCCTGGTAGTGCTGAGTCGAGTGGATTTTCGGTATGTTGAAGTGCTCTCGTACACCATGCTTGACGAAGACCTCCTTATTAGCATGGAACGCAGCCAACGCATCGCCAAGACGGGCAAGCGATGTATCGGAATGGGCTTCGAAGTGTGCGTAGTGAATGAAGTCGAGAACTCCACGCACTGCTCGAAGCACAGCGGGGTCAGAAGCACCGGTGAGTACTCCAAGAAACACTTTTTCCATGTTCTTGTATTCCGTTCCGGTCCACTGTGAAACCAGTGAGATTCCCTTTTTGAAGTGGCGCAGGTCCGGATGTGTTGGTAAAGCCCGGAATCGACGATCAACCTCTGCAGCTCCTCCCGCAACACATTCAGTAGCCCAGGATACAGTATGATCTTTGAAGACACCCTTGTGGAGTTGGTGAAGGAGATCGGGCGTGATGCACGCGAAGATGTCACAGTGAGGTAGGTCCGTCCAAAATGGCTCGATGAGACGCAGTCCATAACTTTTGAACTCGGCAGGCTTCTCTCCTCGTGCAGCCTCAGCAATGATGCGCAGCACGTCCTCGGGGTTTCTCATGGTTGAATACACCGGATCCCCCAAGCTTGTAGGACCAGCAGTACATTTGGGGCAGTGGTTCTCCTGACATCCGACAACGAGACACTGCTCCGGATGATCGGCGATATAGGCAGCTACGATGGGATGAACCCTGCGTATAGCACCGTCGGCGCAAACCATCTCGACACCGTCACGACCAGCTTGAACAAGTGGTTCAAGTATCGACCGCATACATGAATGGAAAAGTCGATAGCCCTGCAGCGAGCGAGTTGAGGTGGAAAAACATTGGAGCTTTGTAACGGGTATGTAGCCAAGGAGGATGGTGGCATGTTTACTTGGTTGTCGCCTAGTCGCTTTTGATATGTTGCCTAGATTGAGATAAACGGGCCATGCCTGCTTGTCGCCACTGAACCGCGACAACTGTGTCTTGTCCGAAGATAGAATAACTGGCGCTACTGTAGCTCCGCCCGGCAACGCACTCTGAACAATTAAAGGTGAGCTTCGAGTCAGCGCTATTGATAGTTTAACTCGTACCTGAACTTCCCACCAAGTCACCACTCCACATCTCATCATATATCCGTTCATTGCCCTCCGATCACCGTACATCTTTTCGGGAGCATACCGGAGGTCGTCCTTGAACGCGGGATTGCCAAGGAGCTCACGAATGCATTCGACTGGGTCTCGTCTCCATAACTCCACATTTTCCACCTGCGTCTGACCCTTCTCATCCTTCAGATCTCCCGTCACTTCAAAAGGTTCGCATATCCAGGTTGGGCCTTGCGGGAGTGAGTCGATCTTTTTCAAGAATGCGTCCTTATTGTGAAATGAAAGCGCGGAACGTTTTCGTGTCTGCAAAGTACGTTCAGTTGACATTATAACATCAGCATGAACTAACATACAATAGGCAGTTTGAGATAACTGTCGATAGCCTCCTGACTAATTCCAGTAGTCATAAGCCACTCGGCCAACTCCCACTCTTCCCGATCTGCAAAAGGTGCCCATTGATCCTCACCCGCGGTATGTTTTTCAGCATGAATGTCTTCGAACTGTGTGCTAGCCTGACCAAAAACCTCTGCAGCCAGCAATGGAAAGTCTTCAATCCAAGGCCGCTTCGGTAACCCTCCTGGCTCCTCGTCTTCGACTTCTTCAACTCGCGTCTGGCGTCCTGTCGTATTGTGTAGTTCAGGGCTGTCCGTAGTGTCGCCTTGCGGAGGAGATTGATGGCCATAATCCATTTGTACGTCCTGCAAATTGTCTTCGACATAAGAAGTACTCTCATGTGGAGATTTCGAGAGCGGCTCAGTGATATATGTAGATCTTGAAATTATACGACGAAGAGAATTGCGACAAGACCATTTTTGCGCTATATGAGAGCGAAGCCCCTTCAGAGTAGGTTTCTTCTGATGACAGAACTGGCACTGATAGGGAGGCATTGTATAGGGGAGAAATATGGTGCGAGAATAATATGGCGCGAGGACAACACCGAGCCGCATTGAGGGTGCGCCCACCCGCATTGAGCGCATTGCGCAGCCGAACGAGGAAACCTCCATTCTCGCGTCAAAAATTTTCTTGCTCGTTCAATATGTATGCTTATTCTCTCCCTTTCCCCTCTTATTCATGGCGAAACACTCAATTCCTGACGACGCCATAGCTCAGAGTTGGGGGATGAAGACATCCAGGTGCCGTCTGTCTCCAAAAGACCAAGAAAGTCTCGTGATGATCTCAGTGCAAATGAAGTGCTCGAGGAACGCACATGCACATCCGCCAACCATCAACAAAACAGCAGCAAATAGGTGCGAGTTTTCAATAGTCTGATATCACTTCATTAATAGGCTATGCAGATCTGAAGAATCAAGAACGACAAGCTACGGAGGTACAAAGCCTGCGCCGTCAGCTCAAGGAGCTCAAAAAACTCGTAGCTGAAGGCAAGACGGCAGCGTCACAAAGCAATGCTGAAGATGATAATGGAGAGAGGGATTTTGAGCATCTTCCGCTCGAGTCAGAAGAGGAGGATGTGACAGTTTCTTTACATTCCGCAGTAAGTGATCACCATAACTATGTAGACTCACATACAAATACTCATATATTTAGATTCGCAAGGGTCCTTCCATCAGCATGCAGACGCTGCGGCCTCCCCCACTACACGCATCAATCCACTACGGCAGGAAGGCGATTACAATCCCTCAACGCCGCGAAACCACGGTGCGCTATCAACGTCAACACTGCGAGACCGTGGTGCGCTGTCAACACCAATTACAAGTACTCCTCGTCAAGTATTCGAACCTCGTGAGCTATCTTCCCCATCACCTCATAGCTCCTCCCATGCCAATGGGGACACAAATACACCTTCCGCAACACCCCGCATCACATGCATCACTCGTCAGCATGTGGCATCATCTCACGTGCAAGTTGTTCCCTCCCCTTCATCCACACATCCCCAGTCCTCTCAACCACAGGTTCAACCATCCTCTTCTAGTGCTCTCGCTGTTGATGTTACAGCTCTTAAGCCAGCACTGTTCCGCGGAGGTGAACAACCAGCAGGACGGCCAAAGGTTCACGATTACGAAGACCATGTCAAACTACTCCTTATCGAAGCAATTCGAATCTTTGAGTGTTTTATGTATACTATTAATCCCTTTCCGAACCCGCAGGAAACCGGAGAATGGGCGCGTGAAATCTGGAGGACAGTTTGCGCTGCACGCGAAGACCCGCAACAATTTGAGTTGACGGAGAGGATGATTCGTCTGGTTCGTCACTCTCTGAATTCTCCAATAAGTTATATTGTTCTTACATATACAAAGATTACGACGCGGAAGTCTAATGCTCGTGGCGACATCGTGGAACTCGCACGCACATCAACACAAAAGGCATATCACTTTGTTCTCGGTGACAAGAAGAGCACAGAACGCAAGAACTTACAACGATACCGGGAACTCACGAATGACTCTGCCTTCCATTACAAGGTATGTGTATAGTACAAAACTACCCATCATTCCTGCTGACGACCATGTCCTAGAACTTGGATGTCATATCCGGTGCACGTTCAGGATTCACACAGCATCCCTACATCTCCGAACTCATCCAGAAGGCATTCTTCAAGAATACGCGCTCTCTTGGCGTGGAGTTCCGAAAATACTTCGAACCGATTCCGATGGTTACAATAGCATTTATTCTCACAGTCGTACGTTGTCGGTCTGATTTGCTGCTGGCGCTTCTACTTACTCGCATCAGATCTCAGCGAACATTGACG
This sequence comes from Grifola frondosa, assembly GCA_001683735.1. Taxonomy (NCBI): domain Eukaryota; kingdom Fungi; phylum Basidiomycota; class Agaricomycetes; order Polyporales; family Grifolaceae; genus Grifola; species Grifola frondosa. The sequence goes on along the minus strand of LUGG01000025.1, from coordinate 711,403 downwards.
AATGGTCCACTGGCAAACATGTTCAAGCCCAATTTCGAGAGTCCGATCACAAGGATGTTTATCTCAACTATCTTGGCGACCTTCAGCGCTGGGAAAAGTCGGCTCCGCAGGTCGTGACGAACATTCGGAAAAAGTGGCATGACCGCGCTCGGTACGTTATTGAATATCTATCCAGTATATTTATTCAATTGCTAATACCTGTTCCGATGATAGTCGCATTGCTGGTGCGATGGCCGACAGTGTCGTAAACAGGTCCGTGTCCGAGAATGCCATGAAGGCAGCGCAGTTGGAGTTACAGGGTCGCAGCGGTCTTACAGATAGTGAGGATGATAGCGGCGCTGAGGGTGACATGGATGGATTGGCGTAGAGAATACATTTTATTGGTCAAACATTGTTCTTTTCTTGGAGCACAGTCAATTTGCGTGCAATATACAGTTTAGGTTGAATAGCCTTATTTGCGCCATCTATCTCGAACCAGCTGTCCCTCAAGAGGTCTAACAAAATAAGGAGATAACAAACTATTTCAAAATACTTTGTCTGTAGGGTAGATTACTTGAACTCGTGAGTGCCCGATTGTTAGTCGGCATTACTATCGAGTGCTAGAGAGATGACGTGCGAAACTATCCAAACTCGGAAGTAGGGGCCTTTGCTATTATACTCGACGAACAACTGAGACTACCTGGAACTATGAAGTATAGTGTTTTTTCCTGATGATGTTCCAAAGCACTGGTGAGATCAAAATGTCTGAAATACAATTGATGGGAGGTGGATGTACAACTGCTACTTGCCGCACATCTGTGAACTAGAAGTATGTGTCGCACTTCAATTAAATGCTAAGCTCAATGCTGAGGACAGAGCTCACCAGCAAGATGCCGAGAGGAACCAGTGACAAGATGAACATCAATGAAGGCATTTGCCATTGACGACTAGACAAGGCATATACTCGGACACTTGAGAAGGCTTCAGAGGGACTTCAGTTCCCTCGATACATCCCAAGTACTAATAGACCTTTGAAGGATACATCCCCAAGGTGTATCCACCAGCCACAATTACACAGTTCCGGATGTATCGCATCAAGTCCGAAGGATACATCCTCGTGTCTAAGGGATACATCGCTTAACGAAGGGATACATCACTTGAGTCGCAGGGATACATCACTTAACGAAGGGATACACCACTTGTGAAAGGATACACATCAATTAATGTAATTGGTAATGCGGTGAACACAAAATGATTGCTCACGTCAGGATTCGAACTCGCCACCTCGTACAATTAAATCAATGCTCTAACCACCACGCCATAGCAGCATTGAAATATCTGTATGTTAAATAATAAAATGGTTAGTCAATCAGTTTACACAAACTGGATGCATCCATCAAAGGATGCAACTCGAATCAATGGATACATCCTAACAATGTGTCATTATTTATACCGCTTACTCTACGATTACTTATCAGCCAATGGTTAGATCAATAATGGGCCACCATCGGGCCCAAATTCCCCGTTAAAAGACGCGGAGCTCCCACTTGATCCTGGGCACTGCGTTATGAACGAGCGCTTCAAAAGAAGCGAGCGCATCCCTCCTCGGGCACAATCAACGTGTCGTGCCAAATCAATGGACCCCCAGTCACATATATCTTCTTCGGGCGTCCACCTTTTAAAAAACAGCCGAAATCGCACTCCAGTGTCGCGAGCCGGACCCATCCCAACAGGCCCACGAGTGTGAACCCTACCGAGGAACGGTCCCCATCCAGATCAATGGACTCTTGTTTTCCTGCCATACGAGCTTCAGCCACTGATAACCACTTGCAAACGAATGTACTCACGTCATACCCAAATCACAATCCGCAAAAGCACGACGTCGATGCTTCGTCTGCCTTGCTGTCGATCTTGGGATCCTTCCGCCGCCACGCGCTTGCGGTCATGTTCGTCTCCGCTCCCATCCTCGCTTGGCTCACGCCGTTGTCATCTAAAAAGCGCTAAGCTCTAGTTAGACGATATGCTGATGGCCCAATCACAACACACTACCTTAGGACGTTCCCACCAACGACTTTCTGGCCGTACGGCCCACCCTCCGAGCTATCTTCCCGGCCCACTCTGTGACTGCGTCAGTATACATCACGGTTATATGTCGCCCTTGCTCACGTCACCAACTTTGTTGCTCGCCTGCATGCTGGCAAGCTGAGACGCCTATTGTAAACAGTCAGCACCCCTTTAGCAATAGCTACGCAATACACTCACCGTCATTTCCAACCGCTCTGCGCTCTCATCAGCGCGTTTCTGTCACGAGCCATCTATAGATATATTTAATACCACTTCTCAAATCTAAATCGTGATGCCCTCACCTTTTTCTCCAATGCTTCTAATTTCTTCCGTTCCTTGGCACCCTAATATCCCATGAAATGATAAGTCTATGACAAGAGCTCACGTACCTCGGCGTCCCGCTCGGCGTTGCAGACGCGCCGCCATTTTGGCATCCTTCTCCATCTGCGCCAAGACTTCGTCTTCGTGGCGTTGCTGCTCAATCAGATCCAATTCGACCTCGGTCAGCTGCGCTTGATCAGGATAGGCCATAGGTGGCAATTGAGGCACTGTAACATAGTTAGCCCTGCTATGCCCGCATATGATATTCCACTCACCATTGCCCCCACGCCCCGCCATCCCGACTTTGTAGTGTAGCACCATCTTGAAGTTGTCCGGTCCAAAGCCGTGGCACGTCCTACACAGCAAGGGCTTCGGCGGTAGGTTTTTATTTGCCAACTGGGCGACGAGGTTCCGCAGAGTGCCAGAATAACTCTTGCCACCCGTCCCTCGTCGGCAGCACATGTGGAGTAGAGGTGTAGACAGGCATCAATGCCGAGAACGACACTTGGAGGGCAGAAAAAAAAAACGCGCCGTATTCATAATCATCGGTTTGGTACTGTGCAGTTGAATTCTCCGCGAAGACACTCCGACCGTGCCTCCCAGCTCCCGAGCCCGAGACCGTAGCCCTGGCGCGGCCAATTTCGTACCCGCGTGCTTCCGAGCCGCAGTCTTAGCCATTTATCTCACCCCTGCTTGTGCATGAAGACAGTTCCGTACATGTAGCCGATGTTCATTTAATATATCCATCTCTCGCTGCAGCGCGTGCGCGGTTTTACGCTCCACATACCCCATGTACCTCCCATTCACTACTTATGCTATCTTCACGCGCTTGTTCGTGGCCCTGCAAATACTGTGAGCAGGCGAACCAGCAAGCAACCCGATACATGCCTGCACGTCTCATTCTTGCGTGCGCGTTTCGGTTCTTTCGCGTTTGCTGGCATCACTTTGTCCTTGCCCTTGGCTTGGGTGCCATGCTTTTCCTCAAAACGTGCCTTTTCCGCGAGCGACGCAAACCTACATGATTATCACATCAGCTGCATCCCTTGTTATGGTCCATTGCACTTACCCCATTGCTTTCGCCGAGTGCGTGCGCTGCCTCTGTGAGCGACCGTTCCCAGTTGCTTGACTCGACTCCCCAGCCGCTACAGTGCTCACTTGCACAGGCGTGTCAGCAGTCTCAGCAGGAGTAACAGTAGAAGGGAAATCTCCTTTCGCCTTCTTGATCCCCCGGCTTTGCGCTACTTGTTGCCCGCGCTTCCTCGCCGCCTGCTTCTTTCCCCTCGCCTTTGCGGTCGGCAGCGCTGCTGCCTCCCTCTTTGCTTTGACGCTCCCACTCTGCTCAGGTGAGGGGCGTGGGAGAGGCTCAGCTTCAGACGGAGGGGCGCCCTCGAATGTCCCCTCTCCATGGCCGCTCCTTTCTTCTGTCGGGCCAGGGACTTCTGCGGTCGCATCCTGCCCGCTCCCACTCTGCTCAGGTGATGGGCATGGCAGAGGCTCAGCTTCGGACGGAGGCGCGCCCCCGAATGTCCCCTCTCCACGCTCGCTCCTTTCTTCTCTCGGGCCAGGGACTTGTGCGGTCGCATCTTGGGCACTCCCACCAGCCTGACCAGCCAGTTGAGCTATTCAATCATATATAGACAAAGAAACTGCCATCCACCGACCTCATTAATTGGTGCCAGCGTCATGGCACTCCCTTTCACAACTATGCGCGCGATGGTCTCTATCTCTTCCGGTGGTATCGACAACACTGGGCCAGGAGTCTCGTCGTCCGAGGAACTGCTGTCGGACACGTCGACAGCAAGCTTGCGCACGGTGTCCGCGATGCCTGCATCTGCCGTTCCCATCTCCGGTCCTGCATCTTCTTTTTGGCGGTGGCCAGCTTGAGAATGTCTCCATGTAACCAGCAAATCGTTCATAGCAATAGCTCGTCCACTCACGATCGAATATGGAACGCCCGAATTCAAGGTATTTTGACCGCATATTCTCGATTGACCACCCAGCCGCCTGGCAGATGATTTGCTCAAAGCTGCATTCCTCGCGGTCCTCGCCCACCCATTCACTCAACAATGAGCAGGCGCGTCAGTGACACATGATTATAGAGAATATAGCTAGGGTGAACTCACGCGAAGGCGCTCAGCTGCCCCAATTCATCTATGCCGCAAGCGTAACAAAAGAAGATATAGCCCGTCTCATTCTGCCACTGTGCCAAAGTAGCCTTGACATGCTCCGGGAGCTGGCGGGCTTTCCTGTGAGTCGAATATTGTCAGATAATACAAAACGCCCGTGCGAAAAAACCACTCACGCTGCCCGTAAGGCCTCCGCGCGGAGCTCACTCGACCCTGCTTCTTCAGCCTCCTCGAGCTCTAATTCCCTTGCCTTGGCTGCATACTTGGCCTTGACCTCCGCAGGCAGCTGGCTGAACTGAGAATGGACCACCTTCTGGAAAGTTCCTATGTCCGCTCGGCGAGACCCATCAGGGGCGGTGATCACTGGAACTTCTACGGTGTCGGCATGCTCTGCTCTGTATATGTCCCAAGCAGTCTTCTTGTGCGGAGATCGTGTTGTAGGGATGGGTGTAATTTTGGGGCCCTCAGCATGCCTTTTGCGCTGTTCGCTATGCGATTTTACCCAGTTGTAGATGCGCTGATCAGGCATTATATGAGCATTATGATGCAGATAGGGCACAGGTAATCTCACCGTTGATGCCTTGGTGAGACGTTCAACACGTTCCTTTTCAGTTTCTTCACCACGCGGTACCATTGTGTCGCGCTCCGCCACCGTCCTCCAAGCCTGTCGCTTTACGAATTCCGCACTGCTCTCAGGAGGGAGCAACCCAGCGAAGTGCAAGGTATAGCGAGCCATCAAAGATTGGCGACCTGTCGTCGCTTGCCATGGCCTCCCTTCTCCAGAATGTTGCGCACATCCTCGGTCACGTACTGCTCCTGCAGCCACGTCGCTTCTGCAGGGGTGAAGTTACTCGCCCCATCTGTAAGGTGGAACGCCAGAGGGTCGCGTTGGGGTCCCACCATCCTTGTTCTGACTTTTTCGAGCGGTTCGAATGGGGGGCGCCGTATGCTCGGCGCGTTAAATTCAGGGCATCTGGCCGTACCTAACTGACTGGTAAAAGGTATCGGCAGGGATCGGCCTCAATGCATGGGGGCCGCAACTCCACGTAGTCTGACGATGCCCCCAGGGACAGTGCGCACTATCTAAAGCACAAGTATTGCCAATGGATGCAAAGCGCCAGGAAGGCAGTGTGTCGAACGGTATTGATATAATCTACAATCCCTCCAGCACGATGCACTTTATTAACATAAGAATTATGGCACTGCTAACACGCCGCCTTAAGCCTCAAACACGATGGACGCGATTGGGACCTTTACGGCGTCACCCGCCTGAACGTGATGGACGCGCTCGACGTGACTCGGTGGAGACTGGGTGGAGGATGCAAGTCTAGCCTGTGGTCGTTCAGCACACATTATTGACTCACATATCTGGGACGACAATCGACGTGAGCCAAGTTAGCACGACCGGTAAGGAGGGAGCACGATGTACGGCGTACTTTCCACCAATGCCCGTGGGTAGCCTCGGTATCCCTTGTGGTTCCAAGCATGATGAACGCACTTGGGCCATTGGGATATTGCGGTCTGAACGTGATGAACACGCTCAAGACTCTCACCTGGAACCAGAATCGATGTGAATCACGTTAGCGCGAGACGCAAGGAGGAAGCACGATGTACGGCGTACCCGCCGTTGCTATCCCTGGCATTGCCACGATATCCCTTGGCTTCCAAGCGCGATGAACGCACCTGGGCCCCTTGGGACGTTGCGAATAGTCTGAACGTGATGAACACGCTCAAAACTCGCAGACCGGAGACCGGGCACCAGATTGGACGTTAGCCAAGTGGACACAAACCCAAGGCCACAGGAGGAGGCGGAGTCTGGAGCAGGAGCAGAGAGCAGAAGGCGGAGTCAGCAGCAAGAGCAGAGAGGGAGCAGCAGCAGCAGTATAATGAGGCGCAGGAGCCAGTACAATGAGCGGCAGACATTGCTGGTGGCTGAAGTATTTGGCTATGTAGTGTTCTGTGGAGGGTATTTGGTTATTGTGGCGGGTGTTTGGTTATTGTTTGGGTTATTGTGGCAGGTATGTGGCTGGCGTGAGTTGACTTTGTTTGTCGGAGTGTTTATTGTGGCGGTGGCGGGATTGTGGCTGTCGGTAGTGTGGCGCTCTGAAGACTGACCCATTTGCGTTGCGTAGGGGGCAATACCATATCAATATACATAGCAATTGTACATGCATCAAGCCCCACCCAATGGCAAAGGTAAACCAGCCTGCATCGCGCCAAGTCGCACCTCCGCCGCTGTCATCACCCATTGGACCTTGAACACAACTTGAGTTAGTCCCGCCCAAATTCGAGGCACACCGTCAATGCCCCATGCTGTACACCCGCCGCCCGCAAGAAAATTCTCAATGGTGTCCAAAATGAGGTCCCCTTGTGCCAACCAAGCAACTTTGCCCTGAACCCACGTTGCTCTTGCTGCAGGGTGGCCGCGAACTTGTTCATAGTCTTGCTCGAAGTGTTGCACGAACACCTTGGGATCATCGTAATAGCCCCAAGACAACAGCAAAGCATCCAGCCATCCAATTTCTTGCGGAAGAAAGACGCATGCGGGCTGCAAATGTGATGATCGTAACGGGATGGGCGGCGTAGGCATAAGTCTGCCGATAGAAATGTCAGCGAAGAATTCTCGCAATGGCGGCATGCCCCACACACCACGCAAGCGTAACTCCATTATCCCGCGACGGCGAGGCGCAGGAGGAAGATGATGGCACATTGGGTACGGATGACGCACTAACGTCTACAGTGTCAGAGGGCGATACCTGCCCGTCGTGCGTCCCACGCAACCTGTCCCTAAGAAACTTAGATGCATGAGGATGGTTAGAGCTAACCCATGACTCACTTTTTTTTCATGTAGTACCGTCGATTCCTGGCAGCTTTAAGCCTTCGAGCCTCTTCCTCCATATGAACACGACTTTTGGAGTGTGCCAGCGTGTGAGAGTGTGCCAGCGTGTAAGCGCCCCCGCGCCGTCTGAATTTCAGTCGGATGAGTCGTCTTACTTGGTCGTCTGAATTTCGGTCGGACATGATCTTAGCAGTCTCCGCTGGCTCAACCACGCCATATATCAGAATCGACACACCAGAACTGATTGCATGTAGCATAAATACACAAAAAAAAAACGAGCCCGCTCACAAGTCTCTACGTGTCATAGAACTATCAATCCGCACCCAGATACTCATCCGTTGGACATGTGGTGGCTTGGAGGTGCCGATACAGAGAGGGAGGGCGTGCTAACGGCACAGTGGGCAGACGCGAACGAGCCGCATAGAACGTGCGACAATATACCGCAATGACCTGCTGCTCAAACCCGTCGTACTCGCGGCGATCACAGAGTACGTTCGCGTCCCATTGAAGCTCGACCCCTGGCCATTGCACCATCGCACGCGCCCAGCGCACAAAGGCCTGTCGACGCACCTCCCAATCGGCTGCGCTCAGATCGTCCATATCGTCTGTTTGCATCCACATGGGACGCAAAAAGCCCTCCATCCCCCATATTTCAAGCAGCTCATGTTGACGAGCGGCAGCGGTGGAGCTGTCCTCCAAGGCGTACAACGCAGGGAGGAGATCCCGATCGACATCCAACAACTCTAACCGAAAGTTCATAAGCGCAACCTCCCATATCACCTCTGCCCACAGCACCGAGTCCTTGTCGGCCGTCGCGCGAGTCACGCAGAACGTGCCCCAACTTGGCACCGTTAACTCCGCCTGATACGGCGCGAAGTGGGCGTGCACCCCGAACCGCACACTGATATCGATGCGATCAACGATGCGGCGATACCTCCGCTTCTCCTCGCATTTGACAGGTGCTTCCACCCCAGCATCTTCAGGTTCCAGCGTGTGCTTCTGCTTGCTTGGCTCCGCGAGCAGCCTTGGGGCAGCTGAGCGATGTCCTCGGGTGTAGATGCCAGCCTGACAACAGAGGGACGGTATGGGATTGCATAATATTTGCCTTCCAGCGCGATTCGCCATTGGAGTGTGGTCATCAAGACCCTGCCGGTCGGAGGCGGATTGACTGCTTGTGTCAAACAGTACATCCGGATACGCAGCCAATTATGGAATCGCTCGCCTATAAGAGGGCCGTGAGGGAAGAAAATATGGGTCGGTGGGAGGGAATACAGATGAGAGCGAGAGCGGTCCGCCTTCGCAAATTCGTCAAACTCTTCAGGGCTGCGGTCCATCCGTCACATACTCGAGGAACCCATTGAGGTGGCGCTGGCTGAGCAGGTTCCAAGCCAAGGCCTAATGCAGGCACGGCGAATGCTGGCCGAAGTGCTGAGATGGGAGTGGTGCTAGTCGAATGAGAAGCATGGCCCCCGCCCGCCTCGGAATTGTGCTTGCGCCGCTTTTTGCAAGATTCTGAAAGCACAATTGAGACACTACATAGAAGCAGAATCAATCCTACACGACTCACTCTTCGTCGCACCGGACAGGGCGTTCGCATCACATGACCCTTAACCCAAAGTTCTAGCCCGCGACGCCTCCAGAAAAAAAAAGGGGCTCACCTTGGGCGGCGGCAGATAGAGCCGGCGCTTTAGGGGTGGCTTCCCGCTCGCGCGTCTCACCGACCGTTCGTCGCTCAAATCCTGCACTATGCGAAAAATCGGCCGCGAGTTCGTCGTCACACGGTGCGTTTGCGCTGCAACCCTCCTCTGCCACTGACTCGTTCGGTTCCGCTGGGGCCTCCCATACAGCGGCGACCTTGCGCAATGTAGGTCGGCTGCTCAAGCTGAACCGGCGCAACTGTCCGACGATACTTTCAGAGAGGTCGTCGAACATCCTGGCCTCGAGCCAAGTAGGCGCTTCCTGTGAGTACTTTCCGTGCTTCATTTCGAACTTGGGGTTGAAATGAACGGATGCTGGGATGACCTCACGAACTCGTAGGATGACAGTGGAGGTAGTGAGGGTATATGCTGGGCGCACCCACCATACAGGGACTCCGCACCGGAAGAGAGTCTCTGCAACACTGAGACGACCGGTAAAAGCCCCTCGGACAGGGAGCACATGCCGTTCATCGTGGAAGCCGGGGGCGATTATGCGAGGCATCAAAACGTCGATGTAAATGAGCCACCCGCGTATCTCCAGAAGTAACCTCTGGACTTCACGGAACCACTGCGCGATGTCGAACATGCTCATCGGGATCTCCTCAAGGTGTACCACTGCGGACTGGAGCCGTTTCGTCTGCCGCCAGATGAATCGGACGCGATCCTCCAAATATTGCACCCGAGGAGGGGGATCGTCTGGAGAAGGGTCCAGGTGTCTTCGCACACATTGTTGCACCTGCTTGCTGACTTCTCTGACGGCCTCGCGGAGACACTGTAGGGCCTTCGGTTGCAGATGGCCGACCTGCGCCCCAGGAATGTCCAAGGCCGGCTTGAAATCCTGATTCGAAAAGTGCCACCATGCTACGTCCGGATCTGCGAACACCGGTAGGACATCCACTTCGTCTTCGATGGGAAAGCTGACTATTTGGAGATTGCGAAGGAGATCTGGATTGCCCGGCGACGCCATACCGTGAGGATATCGCTCATCGTAGACCTGCGGCCATTTAAACAGTTCGAAGGCGCCGTACATGCCATCGGCCCCCATCCGAAAGACCTGGTCAGCATGGTGAACGGGGACTTCGGGCACAAAGGTCATATTGGGAGAAGAGATCCACCACTTATCCGACAACTCAGCGAGACATCTACAATCGGAGGCCTTCAATTTCTCGACTGGCCGCTGCTGCTTTGCTGCGGCCAATATCGCCCCCTTGCCATCAAGAATGCGCGGGGAATCCTCTAATGGCATATCTATCGCGCCCAAGGGGTCAGAAAGCTGGGCGCATGACGAAGGGGCACCAAGACTCACCTGGGCTAGGAGGTATGACGAGGACGCACACGGAGGGGGTCAGATAGGTGTGCACATCATGAAGAAGTACTGACACTCGAGTACTGACACTCACCTGGGCTAGGAGCGATGACGAGGACGCACATGAAGGGGATCAGAAAGGTGAGCGCATCACGGAGGAGTACTGACACTCACCTGCGCTAGGAGCGATGACGATTACGCACACGACGCACGCGTGATAGAACCAGGTGGTGAAATGGCGTGAACGAATGGGCACTGGATGAGAGAGACGCAGACAAGGGGGGAAAGGGCGAGGACAGGTAGCACAGCTGGGATCGAAGTTGTAGTATGGGCCCTGGGGAGTCGCCGTCATGCAGACGTGACTACCACCTGAGACAATGAGAGCAATGCGACGTGCCACGAAGGCAGATCACAGAGCGTTCACGGAGGGATGAGGGTTGAATAAGCAGCAGAGTGGGGAGAGCTGGCAACGAGGATGTCAGTCGCACGCCTCTATTAGGGCAAGCACCCAAATACACGGAAGCAAATAAAGGTCACCACGTGGGCGATCTGGCCAGCGTGAGCGACATGCCGCCACACCCAAAGTCAGCCACAACGCGCCAAATAGTGTCAGCCACCAGGCAACAGCCACCCCACCACAAATAGTGGCCGCCACAATAGCCAAAGTCAGCCACAATGCGCCAAATAGTGTCAGCCCCAGGCAACAGCCACCCCGCCACAAATATCACCATCAAACATTGACAAATATGAGCCACATCAAGCGCTGCCAAACACAGCCATCTGCCGCCAGGCGCCAAATATTCACGGCCCCTCTGCCACAAATATACTGCCCTCATGTGACCCACATCGACCAGCGCCACCCGCCACAGCAGCCAAACACTGACAACTCAGACCAGCCACGGCGCTTGGTGACTTAGCCTGTAGCGTCTTATTTGGGCGCGTCTTACTAGGTCTTACTTGGGCCTACTTGGGCGCGTCTACTTAGCTTCTTCTCACCGCTTGCTTGCTCTGCCCCGCCTGACGCTTGCTTGCTCTGCCCCGCCTGACGTTCTCCCTCTTTGCACCTCGATTCATCACGGACATGGACTCTGTGCCACGTCTCGTCTTGAGCGCGTTCATCATGCTCAGACTGCAGACGGGTAACATTCCCCATGGCTCCAGGCGCGTTCATCGTGCTTGGGACCCAAGGGTGTATCTTCGGTGTCCTGGGATTGGCAGTGAGTTCCTTCAGTGATATTTGTAACTGCGCGCAAGGCCTCTGACTTGGACCCATGTGGAGGTTCTGCGTCTTCATGGCGTGGGACTCCGGGGGAGTGGGCTTGCACGCATTCATTGCGCGCAGATACCACGTTGGCGACTTTGGGTAACTGGCAGGCACTATTGGTGGGTAGGGGGACTTGGAGCCATTTGGTGAGCGAACGATTGTCCATGACTTGCACTCGCTGACGGCTGGTCGCACAGTGCTGCAAGCTGTCTGGACTGGCGTTTGGCCCATTGGCCATGGGGTGTGTGCGCCACTTTGGGTGCGCGCGCATTGCATGCTGGCCAATATGGGACGCTCCGACTATGCATGGAGACGGCATGTGGGCCTGGTAGTGCCAGTGAGTAGCTGTGCAGCCCTCCCGAACCGGATTGACTCGTGCGGATGGCAAAACACAGGCGTGCAGGCATTGTAAAGTGGTCTGTTATTCAGTGCATTGACTGCGGGAGAAATTAGAGGGAATCCATAGATATTTGCCCTCTGCACTGTGCCGGCGGTCGCGCTGTGGTTGGATTTACACCCCGAGGAAGGCATTCACGTGTTCTCTGGATGATGGGAGTGTATGCAGGCATAGTAGCTTCCTCCGTATTCATTCGATATCATGTCTGCAACCTAGCCAAAGCATATCATACCAAGTCCGATTGAACGATACTGATCCCCTACGCCATGGGGACCAGCCCAACCGTGCGCACCCGATCGAGGCCCCGGTGGAGAATTTTGCAGGTGCCCATCATAACCACAGTTACTGGCCCCCCCCCCTCCCTCAACCCCGTTTGCTGGGTCCACGAGCCATGAACCACCCCAAGGGGAGCGCACGCTTCACACTTAATGCTGGTTTTGAGCGAAAGTGCCCAGCTCGGCCAGTGGCACTCTCGAGGCAAAGTGGGATGCATTCGCCAGTCTGAAGAAACACCCCGCGGCAAAGATTCCTGTGGGTTCATCAACTGGAATATCCTCGGGTACCGGAGCGTCCAGCATGCCAGAGCAGAAGAAGCTTGGCGTGAAGGCTGACAAGAAATCTCGGGTGAACAACACGATTGTAAGCACGAGCTTCCTTACCAGAAAAAAATTCATGAGAAATGGAGCTGACATTCTCCGTCAGCCTCCATCCGTGCGGATGTCACAATTCATCGACGAATGGGCCTCCAAAGCCCTATCGTCGTGGATTGCACGAGAGTCGCCTCCGGGAACGCTGACATGCGGCCGATGCCCATCGAGCACCAGGACGACGGCAAGCCAAGTCAACCTTCATCGATGCTTGGATTGTTACTCTGGCGGCTTACTGTGTGCGGAGTGCATGAAGCAATCTCATCGATCTAACCCGTTTCACCGCGTGGAGAAGTGGAGTTTCGACGAGTTATTTTGGGAACGCGTATCCCTCGGTGAGCTGGGCTTGCATTTGAATTTAGGACATGGGGGGAGCCGTGTCCAATCGCCACATCAACTCGTGTCATGACCATCGTTCATGAACGCGGCATTCACACCTTCAATGTACGATTTTGTGCATGCCCCAGTGAGTCCAACAGCATGCCGGACGCGGACCCGCTGCAGCTCATCGGGTTTGGACTTTGGCCGGCTTCATGGACTTGTCCGCGCACGGCTTTTACCATCAACTGTTTGGGGAACTTCCATCTGTTGTCTCTGCAGGCCCAGATGAGCGTGCACGACTATTATACATTCCTGCGGCGGTTGACGGACAATGTATGTCCAGATGAGGTGGCGGTACGTCCTTAAATTCTGTCGCGCTTCTGCCCTGTTCACTCATGAAGCTGCCACAGGATCGATACCGAGAGTTCCTGACAGCGACTCGGGAATTTAGCTTTTTACGGGCGGCCAAGAGAGCAGGTGTGGAGCCGACACGCAACTTGGCTCCGGGTTCGCTCGCGGTATCATGCCCGGCGTGTCCTCAGCCAGGTATCAATATGGATCCACATTGGCAGCAGCGCTCGCCGGAATTACAGTAAGCACAGCGCAATTGCCCTGCAATGGCTGCTAAGCCTGTGCAACAGATATCTCGATGCGCTATTTCACACGGTGGATGGTAACTTCCACCAAAATCAGAAGATGAAGCCTACGGATCCGAACGATTTCCCACTGTCGCTTGGCGCAGGCTACTTCGCAAATGAAGACGACTTTGAGCGATTCCAGAAGCATTTGGGCCCGATGGAGCGTGAGGTATGATGTTCGAGCGCTGCGTGGGGAGATCTTGACTAACATGCGGATGTTTACAGCCGAGTACTTGCCACAAGTTTGGAGCGATGGGCTACGGTGGGTATTGGGCAAAAGTGTCAGGTACTGTGGTCTGTCATGTGGTAGGCATATGTTCGTCTTACCTTGTGGTGGCGTGGACCTCCAGAAGGGCGAGAGGTATGCCAAAATTGTGTCATTGAGAACAGCCATCTGATCGGCGACTAGGTTTGCGAATGTGGATTTTGCCATGCTGTCTGGATTACAGCGGTACATGGGGCTATGGTGCCATGTATCTGGTTATGATATCAATTGCCAATACCGAATCAATCTCCTGGCACGCCTCCGGTGGATGCGCGAACATGTCACGGACCTAACAACCATTAGAATAACATACTTTCCTTGGACAATCGCCGCGTGGGCAAATTCCATCTACCAGCGCATCGGCCTGAATGTCGTTATAAATTCTCATATCACTGGCTGCCGGGGTGGGGATGACCGACGGGGAGGCACCCGAACGCATTTGGGCATCTTTGAACGCACTAGGAGGTCGCACGCGAGAGATGTCGTCCGGGCATCGCCACGACGTGATAAACGACTATCATTCCGATATGAATGTGAGACGGGTGCATAGTATGGGTGGGTGCATGTCTTGCATATACCACAGTGTCTGACTAATGACGAATTGCAGCGAACGAGTTAAGGAAGAAGCATAAAGCCGCTGTGGATCACTTGCGTACGGCAGAAGCACATTTGGCTGACATTGAAAGTAAAATTCCGTCCCCGAAGCTAGCGGAATGGCGCGCCGAAGAATCAGCATGGAAGAAGCAAGTGGTCAATATGGAAGACCATAAAGACTTGCCCAACCCATACGAACCACGCAAAGAGAACAGTACGTTGCACATTCTTTGGTAGACCGGGACGCTAAGTTGTCGCAGCGCTCTCTGCGAAGGACATCACCACGCATCTTGACCAATCCCTGGATGCAAGTGGAAGCAACAGTGCCGGCGTGATGGGAGTGATTGAGAAAGGCATAGAGTTGGAAAGTTTAAAGTACATGGTGCATCAAACTGGTGCTCGTTGGTGTGCTGACAGTCGTCATAGACATTCACTCCTGACGGATCTGAGCAGGGACGACGTGACTGAGAATGACCCTGAGGTAGAAGAAAAGTGAACGAGACTGTTGGCAGGAATCGAAGTGTGGAGGCCGATGCACACCCAATATATTGCGCCCTTAGTGGACGAAGCCGCAATGGAGCTAGAGCGAACAGGGATGGGTGGTAAATTGATGGCAGTCCCTCGCGCGTGGCGGATGGAGGCGTAGACGTGTCGGATGAGGACGACAGCGACAGCGAGGCCGACGATGACCCCCGCGCAGACGTAGAAACCCCACGACTTCGGGAGCCTCAACGTCAAGGGCGCCCAAGCGGAAGTCGAGTCGGCAAGGAGGTCGGTCGCGAACGAAGAAGGGGGCAGGATGGGACGAAGTGAACAACGTAGCGATCGAGCTGCCTTCGACATACCCTGGCATATTGCTTGCGCAGCCCTCGTTGCGAGCTGCAACTGCATTGGAGATGAAGTTCCGCCAGCAGGAAGCCGATGACGCCCTGGACGACACACGCACGCACCTGATTACGGCCTTTTCGTTCAGACACCAGCGGTGCCATGTGTCAGGACAGATACAGAACACCAGGGCCATTCGGAAGATCAGGCGGAAGCAACAAGCGGTCGGGCGGGCGGCAGACACGTACCGTCGAGCGCGGCGTGCGATGATTGCGCTGGGGATGCCAGAAGATGATGGTCGGTACCGGCGCTGAAAACCACGGATGTCGTGCCCTTTGTGATGTACACGGAGGAGGAGCAGCGTGGGGATAGCCGCAAGGTGCCGTCTTGGATATGGGGAGATTTCTCATTTGTAGAGAACCAATCGGAGGGAGCGATCAAGAATTTTCTGGCTGATGGTGAGTACACGGCCTTTCTGTCGGAGTCCAGCTTCGTGTGATTGCTTCTCAGCTATGCGGGCGCACTGGTTCCGCCGGAGCGCATTGAAGTCTCGCTGGGAGGAAGAAATGCTTCTGGTGGAAGAGGAAATGAGGCGAACGGCGCGGTGGTTTGGATGGTGGCAAAGGCATTGGAAGGGTGAAGCAGCCGCAAGGGTGAAATCGGGCCGGCTGGCAGAGGCGGTGTATGCACGAAAGTAAGTAAGCTTTCATGCAAGAGTGTAAGATGCGTTGACGACTAGAGCGGGAACCTTAGGCAAGCCGCGCGCTATGCGAGATTGCTGAGCCGAGCATGGCGGCTTTCAAAGGCACTGTCAAGTTGGTATGTCCTTGTTGCATATGTTCCGTATTTTGATTCTGAGCGGTGTCTAGGAGGATGCGTTGTTGGCGTCACACACGGGGGAACATGAAGTGGATTAGTGTACCAGATGTGGGTTTGAGGTTATGTAGTACTGGCTTGGGCCACGGATACATCGCAGGCGCGAGGATACATCTCTTCGCACAAGGATACATATGAGGATGTATCCTTGTGCGAAGCAAGTTATAGCGCGTTGTGATAGAACACAATTATTATATTTACATCTCATCAACGAATATCACAATGTTGTCGAACGGTAGTTACGTCTCACAACCAGGGTGCATGGCTCTCGCGTGTATTGGTTCGACTCCTCCTTATGCACATTTTTCCTTGGGCACATGATTAGATGGATGACATGCGGATGACATGTATCTCATGCTGTGACGGGGATGTATCCGTTGTGGACGAGGGATGTATCTCTCATACCGGGATGTATCCGTTGTGGAGGAGGGATGCATCTGTTATGTGCCTGGGGATGTATCCCTAAGCACAGGGATATATCTCTTTAATGATGATATTATATGACTTTAGCAGTGTAGTATTACATGTCCAGGATGTATCCCTGGAAGGTCTATTAGTACTTGGTATGTATCCGGGGAACTGAATCTCTACGGCTTCATCGAATATCAATCGACAGTCAGAAATCAGAATATCGTATGACTACTCACCTAGCACAAGACAATAGAAGAACAGCTGCAGAACTAAGGGCAACCAAATCAATGCAGAACAGGTCTGGAAATAATGAGTAGGCAAAAATAATCTGCAGGATTAGCATGAAGACTGTACTCTTGTTGGCAATGAATATATCGTTGGAAGGGTAAGAATGTAGTATAGAAGTAAAGGTATCTTGCGAGGAAGAAAAGTAAGGTGGCCGCCGAAAATCGGCACTTCCATACGAGTCGGTATTCACGATCAAACGTGATGAGGTACTCATACACTAGAAGAGCTGTGACAAATGTGAATGAAAAATTGACTGGATATCGTACGTGAACCATGACAGGTTGCCGATACATAAAACATATCATCATGAAGCTGTATGATAGGATCCATAAGATGAGGAAAGATTGCGGTAAGAGTCACTCACTTGTCCTGGAAGTCTGCGGCACTGACAGCAGACATGATACGAAGTAGTCCGAAAGATGCGGGACTCAATACTTTTGCAGAGACGGAGAGGACCTGCTCTTATATCTACACCGTTTTTAGCGGAGTCAGGATGCATCATTTCGCACTATCGCAACACGCGATATTCGGAATATTGGGATGATGGACAGTAGGTAAAATGCTGCGTGTCATCCACATCCGCTGATACAACAGCACAGATCGGTTCGAGATGACTGCGGTGGATAAACAAGCAATAGTTGAACAGGTACGTCAGGAGAAGTCGAAGCACAGGCTGTGTATCAGCTACAGAAGGTTGGTAGCATGCCAGATATAGAGACCGGTAGCGAGGGCGAGTCCAAATTGCACGTTGTCCGGCACCGAATAATCACGTATCAACAGATGTGCGGCGTCCACGGCGGATGGCAGAATGCCCCGCCTACGTATCGCAATAATATGCATTGGCAAGCGAATTACCGCGAAGGTTCTCGCGCACGCGCGGCCCAGCGGACGTCGTGCAGCTGCAGTGCGGCAAACATCGTGAAGACGTCCACGATCCTCTAGACATCCAGGAACGATTGGAGGGTGCAGTCCGAGAGACAGAGCCCGTCGCAGAGAGGCAAAGACCGTCTGCCGAAGAATGCGCCGTATAACCCGAGCACGGCGAGCCACCTGCTTCTGTGGCTGAAGACCCGATCTGCGCCAGGCGAGCGTGCATGTGTGCAGCGTCCGGCGGATCGTTCTTGAGGTAACCTCTGATGGATCGCAGAACTCTGGTGCGATCCGAGTGGTGGCGTCTGTGGCAATCTTCTTCTATAGGCCGCGATCGAGGTATGATCCGTGAAGTGGAGGAGGTAGACACCATTTATACGCCTCGCGAAGCCAGATCACCGAAACTGCGGCCAGAGGCGTGTCGCTATTTCGTGTGTTTGCTCCCTTGCAATCAACGATCCAGTTCAGCACTACGTCAGAAAGCTCGCGTGTGGGACAACCTCAAACGACAGACAGGATTAATAATGTGCGAACATCATTGAGTCTGGTATGGAGCAGAACTGACACCTCAGTGGCATTCGGCGACCCCGCGTCTGTCATACACGCCTCATACATCAGCAAAATCTCAATTTAACTTATCATACTTTTTGTCTCTTAATTGCTCTTAAATGCACTTATAAAAACCCTTATGAAATCTCTTTTATCTCTTAATTGCTCTTTTTGTTCTTAATTTAGAAGAAAAAGAGATATAAGACCTAAAAAGTAAGTTCATAAGGGTTAGTTTAAGAGAAAAAAAGTATGATAAGTCAAATCGAGATTTTGCTGATGTAGCAGATCAATACCAGATGCTACGTGAAGTATGCGAACCTCGTACATCCTGCGCTTGTCCATAAATGCTTGAGAAAGCAGGAAAGCCAAGGTACTAGAGACGTACCGCGCGCTTCGCTGTACACGTGCGGCAGAGAATGACACAACTTGTGACAGATCCAGATGCATGTCAGTCTTATCGGACGTGACGATAGGTGAGAAGTTGCATGAAGCACTCAAGCCACAACAGCGTGGGCAGCGGTCGTCGAGGCTTAAAAGGAGCGGTCCCACCTCGAATCTGTGGGAAACAAGGTGAGATAACTTTCCGGAAGGATAACAAGTTACACGGTGGGAGAGCAAAGACAGACGACGCGAAAACGGGGGTGATGGGTGGTGAGGAGGTACGACCACACAACGCCACGGCTCGTGCAAGCGGATAACCAGCCAAGAATACATTGCGGCTTCGACAGCAAGAGCCGAACGCACTGGAAACCTAATCATGGTCCTCGTCTTCGATCTCTTCCTCCTTAGGCCTCCACGGATTGCTGGCTCGCGCTCATCGGGTTTCAATTAACGTTTCGCGAAGCCGTCAAGTCCTGTTGCCGACGTACGGGGAGCAGTTTCAACTTGGTCGCAATCGAAGATCTCGTTGTAGCAACGCGGAAGAACGGGAATCGGGCACTGCTAGAGTCAAAATCGATCATCGCGTCACGTTACTATGACGCGTCTGTGGTTTCCTGCATGTAGGATAGATTTTTCATTCTGCCGTCAGCATTAGCACATCCGAGACAGTGACAAGTCAGCACACACTGAAAATGTATCGCAGTCCTACTCCCTGACCCTAGAGGGACCGGCTTCCGCTTCAGTTGGCCCATGAATGCTTGCCTGACCTGACACGATTTCCTCCTCATCGCCTAGAACGTCCTCATCGTGGTCCGCATTCTCTCCATCAGCTCCCTGATCGTCCAAGGAATCCGGATCGATGGCAGAGAACGAGAGTTCGTGGTCGAGAGGGGCACCGAGGAGTTCGACGAAAGCCGCAAACTGGATGGAGCCCACAAACGATGGGCGACTTGCATCTTCGGTGCCGCACTGGGATGCATCGGCCTCGCGGAGATTGAGAGATGAATCGTGAGATGATAATTGTTGTTATTCTGTGCGGCAACGAATATCATTAGAATTCAAAACGAAGAAGGTTAATTGAAGTTACTGACGGATCGATGAACTGGGCGATGTACGAGGTGAATTCCTGATGACAGTACATGATCCTCGTGAGCTGGGGTCCATCAGGATTAGAGACAAGTTTCCCTACTCCCAGATATACAAATAAAATATATGCAATATTCATCATCAACAATACACTATCAAATGAACCTTGTCAAATGACGCCCGTCCGTGTTAACTAATGACAACGTACAAGAAGTATATCATACCTGATGGAGCATGATTAGTCGGTGCAACACTGAGGGAGAACTGGGAAACTGACCGTCCCTCAAGATCACCGTGTGCAATGGAGTGCGGAGGTTGGCCTCTGCGGTAGTTCGTCTTTGCCAGTACGTCTGGTGTATGGTCACTGCAAGAACAACCATTTCCCCAGCGATTATTGTCGCACGCTGTACATATGCCACTGGAAGTATTGCGTGAGCAGACCCTCGAGCGATGATGTCAACAGCACTACATACATCTACATGACACACGGATTGACAACAAGCATCAGTGACATCGATGAAATTCACTGACATTTTGGATAGCTTCGATGAGATCAAATAACTTGAATCACAATTAAAGGGAGGTGGAGCTTCAACTACTGCTGGCGGCACATTTAAGAGCTGGAAGTGTGTCTCACACTTAAATTACACACCAAGCTCAACATCGAGAAGAAAGCTCACCACCGATATGCCCAAAATCCCCAATGAGAAGATAAATAGCAATGCAGCTATTTGCCATTGACGACCAGATAAGGCGTACGCTCGGAGAGTTGAGAATGCTTCACGGAATATCAATAATCAGTCAGATGTCAGAATATCGTACGGATGTTCACCTAGCGCACCAAAAATGAAGAGCAGAGCCAAAGTAGTGATCAACCAATACAATGCAGAACAGCTCTGGAATTATTGGTGGGCAAAGATGGTCTGCAGTATTATGACGAGAACTGTACTCTTGTTAAATATGTCGTCGGAATGGTAAGAATGTAGGATAGAAGTAAAGGATATCTTGCGAGCAAGAAAAGTAAGGTGGCCGCCGAAAATCGACGCTTCCACACAAGTCGATATTCACGATCAAACGTGATGAAGTACTCATACACTAGAAGAACTGCGACAAATGTGAATGACAAATTGACTGGATATCGTACGTGAACCACTGACCGGTTGCCGATAGAACGCAACATGTTATGATGAAGCTGTATGATAGGATATATCAGATGAGGGAAGATTGCGGTAATAGTCACTCACTTTTCCTGGACTTCTGCGGCACTGACGGTGGAGGACATGATATGAGGTAGCGCGAGAGATGCAGGACTGAATACTTTGGCAGATACGGAGAGACGGTGCTCTTATATCTAAACCGTGCTTCGTGGCGCCGGGATGTAACACGCATCGGACGCGCTGTTCGGAACATTAGGATGATGAAAAATAGGTAAAACACTGCTTGACATCCCCATCCACTCATATAACAGCACGGATAGGTTCGAGACGATGGCGATAAACAAACAGCCACTAATTGAACGGGTACACGGCCACTTTTGGCAGATGCCGGATTGATCTCGGAAGCCGGTATGCGTGGGACTGCCAGGATGAGCTCAGCTGATATCTCCGAGGATATCTGTGGGATGGTCAATCATCGTCTTGGAAAAGAGTCTTCTGAGACCAGTGCCAGAGCATATCTGTAGGAGACATCTCCTTGAGAATACATCGAGACTATCTCGACATGGGTGCTGACCTTGAAACATGATCCACAATAGGCCAGTGAGCCATTTTCCATACCTCAATCATAGGCTCGGAATATCCACGGCTGCTCCTCAGTTGCTTCGTTCAATAGCCCGAAATAATGTATTTTATTTGTATTTAATAGAAAGCAATATACACAGAAATATATGCGCGACTCGACACTGTGACCAAGAAAAATATTCGATGTCTAGTAAACAACAAGCAGCTTCAACGCTGAGACCTCATTCAAGCGGTATACTACCCAAATCAACCGGACCGTGTACTTTGCGGTCGTTCTGCAATACCCGTCCGAAGAACCTGATAATTAAAATCAGTTTTGGAGCACTGAGGTTTAGATGTTGCTTGACTGACCTCGATATCTTCTCTTCGTCATCATTGTTCTTTGAACGAACATTGGCGAGCTCCTTATCCACCTGTTCCCAGAAGTTTTTCACGTTTCCAAATTGAATATATACCTGTCGCTATTGATATCCATAAGTCACCGACTGCAAGACGACAGCGAAAATGACATACAATGAAGGCCACTCTCGCAAGCATTGCGAGACTGACATGAAGGTCCGCCGGCTTGTGAATCGCGACGATGTCAACGCACAACGCTATGATGTCTTGCGCGTTTGATCGAGCTTCGATACTAGGATTGTCGGACGATTCGCCGACTGACGCTTGAATCTGAAGATAAGTGAGATTAGAGGGTGATAGATCTGAATTAATGAGAGGAGACTGACCGCTTTTTTGATATCGTGTCTCCTATTGGTGCATACGTCTTGAACGCGCTTCACGATAATCTTCCATTTGTATTTTGTCTCCTTGAGTTCAGGCGTAAATCCCCACTGGGGACTGGATATAATTCTATCCTGTCCGGGATTTAGCATTGCAAACAATGAAATACAGCGCTGACATACCGTTACGAGGCTCACGGGCACATTCTTGGTGATGTAGGCACTCAGCGACGGCCGCATCAAAACGACGAAGCAGAATGCATCGATCTCCGCCTGTGGGGTTTCTTTCAGACTAGATACATATGAGAATAGTCCATATTTACCTGGAAATGAGGCGGAATGACATATCCAGTGTTCGAGCAAGATGTTGACAACTTTGATTGACCCTCTGCCAGTTTTAATAGGTGCCCGGCAAGCCAGATTTGCTGCTCTTGAGTATCAAGCTGTGTTGTATTAGTATAATTAGATAGATAATCATGACATGAACGCACACGAGAAAATATTGCCAGAGTATCACGATCACTTGGCCTCAATTTCACATTTCGTGCGACATCCTGTACGATTTCCGCAGGGTGCTTCCGAGGATTGAAAAATGAGTCATCGGAAGATGGTGCACCTGTGCTAGAAGGTGTGCTTGGATTGGAGAGTCGGGAAAGAGCTGCCGTTGGTGAGACCGGTCGAGATGGGGTCTCAGGAGATTGTCGCGGACTCGAAGATGGGCTAGGGTCATTAAGTAAGTCATTGATACTCGGCATTTTGTAGACAGATATTAAAAATGAGTGGGTGATGAAGGTTAGCGCAGAGGTGAATGCGGAGGTAAAGTAACAATGAGAAAAGAGGATAAAAATTTGTATCTGCTCTTCAACACGATTCCATGATCCAGTGTCACATCACGTGAAGTACGCCGATGGGGCCCTGTCGAGTCAACCACTTGAAATTTTGAGACAAAAATGGCGCCAATAAGACGAGAAAATCTGGAAAATGGTGCGTTGTTATCGATAGATGGCCGGAGAAAGGATAAAACTCACAATTCATAGTATTCGAAGCTGTTCCGGACCAGCCAGGGAGTCTTAAGTGCTGTCCATGTTCAGCGCAGTGCGAGACTGAAGACGTTATCATTCGAAAGACTTACCGACATCAACACGTTAAAACGGAGAAGCATAAGGTTGCCCTCAAACGAAGCGGCTTGATACCTGAAGTATCTGAGCGCCCCAGTGCACCAAGTGGCATTTCTGGGCAACCCGCTGTCCTAGCCTTGGCGGACATGTTTGCGCACTCTGATAATGAAGACGAGGAGTTCAGTAGGATGCCGTTATATGAACAACAGCAAACGGCTGACTACGGAGACCACTTTATCGATGAGGATGGAGATATGGTCATGTTCTCTGCTGGACAGCTTCCTGAAGACAACTTGCGAGAGGAGCTCCGAAGGAAGATGAACGCACTCTCGTATGGTGATAACACTCTCACAAGGATGGCCTTCCTGGAGTCTAGCGAGCCTGATGAGGATGTGACTGTCTCGAATGCTACCGCCGCATTAGAGGCGATGGGTATGTTCACGCGCTTTCACGGTAATATCCGGCTCATGTGACAACACTAGGGCTTGATGGTTCAGATCTTGAAGATGACAACGAAACAGAGCACTTTGTGCCAGATATTGGACAGGCAGAGAAAGATGGTTGGGCACCTCACGGCTCCAAGACAGTACGCGGAAGACTTCTTTGTGTCAGATTCATGAGATAAACAAAGTTGACTTGTTAGATGTTTATGCTGGACTTACTGGACAATTTACCCCGTCTCCGATTATCCGATGATCATCTGAAGACAATTATCTGGGTCATGCGAGAATGTGGAACACCGCATGTTCCGACATTTCACGCGCTTCGAAAAGTTCAGAAACAGCTGACAAAATCAACTGCGATTAGTACTCAGCATCATGTGTCGGCGCTCGGAAACCATTTCCATATGAATCGAGCTGTAGAGCTCTTATCATTAGTGAGTTTGACATGATTAATGGACTTAAAAACTCACGCGAGTCAAACATTTACACAGGACTGGGCTAATCCACATGTTTGTCCCCTGATTCGCATGTATCCTGACTTGAATAGCACTGTCTCGGAATTTTGGCAAGCGGAGAAATGGGTGAAGGAAATGCACTGGGATGATTTGGGCCCGATGTGGGCAGATTTCAAGAATGCACCACATCGTCACTTTTACATCAAGGAGCTTGCGCAGCTCTCAGATGGGCACTTCGTCATACCTTTGCGATGGGTCACTATCAATAATATTGATTATTGTGAAGCATATAATGTCAGCAAAGAGTTTGAGGTATGGATCAGCTTATCATTAAAAACAAATTCTAAATCAACAACGTAGTCGTCTTGCTTTACAATCGAAAAGCACGAGACTTGCCAAATTCCCACCGAACGGCTGCAGCGCAACCTGCTCGATCTCGGTTTTACGCCGCAGTTTCTAGGTAAGTATATTATAAAATTAATCGTAATTGCTCACCGAGTTATGATATGATATAGAAGGCTCACCGGAGTGGACAAAGAATATGCCTCATCCACTCCGTAAAATCGCACAGGGTCGGCCTGCATATGTGCTTCGCATAATGATCTGGGCAGATGGTGTATCCGGCAATCGCAGTAAACAGTATAATGCACATGACAACATCTACATCGCAAATTTGAACATACCTCATCAAAAGCTTTCCCAGGAGTACTTCGTACGCTTTTGTTCGACGTCGCCAGATGCATGCGCATTAGAGCAACTTGAAGCTCTTCGTCATGATTTGTAAGTTATATATAACTGAAAATAAACATACCGTGGACTTACCAACTAATTTCAGTGCGACTTCCGATGATTGGCATTCTGCTTATCATTGTCAGCTTCAACGAGAGATTATATTTCGGGTGGTTCCTCACTTGTTGCCAGGGGAAAATCCTCAGCAGTCGGAGGAATGTTCACATGCTAGCGGGAATCTTGGTTGTCGTCGAGACTTCGTGGGTGGAATTGCTGAAGAGAGGGAGTCAGATCAAGGCTATGCTGCATATTTTGAAGTGAGTGTTTATTTCAACATATAGCAAGTCACATCACAAGTGTTACCAGCCCGGACAGCCACGGACACGTGAGAAGACCATCGAGACTATCAAATCTCAAATTCTCATGGCTTGTACCGGTGTTCGAGATGCTATTGACTCAATACAGACACAGACGGGAGTTAAGGATAAGATCGCCGAATTCTGGATAAACAAACTGATACCCATTGCAGAGAGCTCCATCACACACATCTCAGTAACACCGAAACCCGTGACGCACGCCTTAATAATCGGAAACTGAAGGGTGATGACCGAGAGGCAGTTAAGAATGAGATAAAAAGTGGTATACAGAATACACTTTTTAGCTGGATTATTCAACAGCCTTCGGAGAGTTATGAAAGCTTACCGCTGGATTCCCGTGAGTTCTTTACACATTGTTAATTAATCACAGCACTTATTATACTTAAGCATTACGGACCACTTTGCGTGCCGGCGATCACTACAATGTTGCATTGGATATGAATGGTAAATTCGTAATTTTTTCGCTTTATAGAATTATTTATAAATTGTGAATATTAGGAATTGACCCACATGCGACACACCATTTGAACTCTTGCATACCAAGCTACTCGGAGAAGACAAATATCTGTGGCATGAGACAAGCAAGCCATGGGATAAGAGGAAGGATGACATTTTCGCAACACGTCTAGAGTCGTCGTCATTAGACGGACTGTCCATCAAATCCGTTTGGCCTCGTTATCTCGTGCGATACAAAAATTCACTAATTGGCAAACACTTCAAATCACTTCAACAGCTAGCTGTTTTCCATTTACATAATGATCTCTGTGACGAGAAAATTTTCAGTCTATGGAAGGCATCTGGAGAGCTGGGTGCCTTGCTCTGGTTTCCGGAGATTAAGGATATAAAATCTTATCTGGTATTCTCAATTTTCACTTCACTCCGTTGTAATTCACTGATATTTCTAGTGTTGCCATGGCTTAGTCACACCTGTTTCAGCTTTTTAGATATTCTGACATGAGTTTTACAGATAATGACATGATCTTAATTAAAATTAATAGATAAGATGTATATGTATTTGAATGTAACACCACCATTTGCATAATGATCTTGAATGGATTTCAATTTCAGTTACATTGATAAAAAAGCTGACTACAAAGTCGGACTTTGCAATCGGCTTTTTGGCCATATCTCCATCAATACAAGGTATAACATTCTGATATGTGGCAAGATTATGCGGCTATATATAAGCTACAAAATGAGTGTAAGAGCGCTGTGATATCTGAAAA
Source organism: Grifola frondosa (assembly GCA_001683735.1). Lineage (NCBI taxonomy): Eukaryota > Fungi > Basidiomycota > Agaricomycetes > Polyporales > Grifolaceae > Grifola > Grifola frondosa. The sequence continues at coordinate 684,853 of LUGG01000025.1, read as the reverse complement.
ACTGCACAAGTTATGAGTCATATATCATTTAGCCCTGACTTAGCTGCAGCAACACTAGATATTTCTCAAGTCGGACTTACAGATTCTCATCGACAATGTCCTTGATATCTGGTCGCTGATTGATCCTAATCGAATTCTTGTGAAAATCAAGCTCCACCAATATCCACACCTTCCAGAAGACATTGCTCGTTTTGGACCAGTTGTTCTATACTCGACAGAGGTCTTTGAATGTTGGAATGCTGTTTTCAGACTATGTAGCATCTTGTCAAATCACCAATCTCCGAGTCGTGACATTGCAGTAACCCTCGCTGACATGGAACGATTCAAGCATCAGGCTAGTGGCGGTTGGTGGAAAAATGAGAATGGTGAGTATGTGCAAGCAGGGCACTCCATCCGTTCCTTATTTCAGAAAAACCGGGAGCTTCAACGATGTCTCGGTTGGGCAGCTCACTCAACTCTCAAACCCGGTGTGTATGCTGTTGTCTTCATTTACTTACTTACTCACATGATCGGCAGGTGGCATCAAGTTAAAGCCGAATGGAAAACGGGATGCCTCCACGCTGGAAGTGGCTTTGGACCATCTATCTACAAATCCGGACGATCACCGTCATTGCAATGAAGTTGGCGGAACCTGGTATCATTGCAAGTACTTGATATCACGCTCACATGATATCTGCAAACCGAACTCTTGGGTTTTCTTTCATCAAGCCGAAGTAACTCCATTTTATTATATTTTATTGTTAATCTAATTAGTCTGTTAGTGTCCTATTCAAGTTGGTCATATTGCGAAGATACTATCGCCTACGATAACTGGTTCCAGCGAGAATGTGATCGCTGTCGTCGAAGAGTTTTTTATAGCTGCCACCAAAGATCTCCGCCTCAACATGCCATTACTGACGCGGGCACACCGGAGTGCAATTGTAAATCCACATGTGTGTTGTGTGTTCCATTTCTTCATCCTTTGTCTGCTGATCATTTTGTCAGGATGTCTTATTCATCTTCAATGCACAGCACAACTGCTTCGGAAGCCAGTGCAAGGTTGTGGAGTGCGACGAAATTGTCACACAGCGAGATCGAGGTAATCCGACTCAAAGGAAGAACAAGGTCACTCATGCAGATGACAACCACTATATTTTGAACATGCATGCGTTACATAATGCTCATCTTGTTCGCGAGACTCTTCCACGACAACTAACAGCACCTACTCACTATCTTGAGGACCGCGCAGCAAAACACAAAGAACTCGCGGCAACGCTTCGCATTGCGGGACCAACCAGACGCGCTGAAGCTGTCGCCAAAGCCAAAGCCACCCGCGAACGAAAACAGAAGGCTAGTAGACCTGCAGATATATTAGTCGATGTTGAGGCTCCGAGTCGGGTCGAGGAAGGCTCTCATGGTGGATAAGTGGTCATTGGGGATAATAATTCTGATTTCGTGTGGAATAAAAGATGTCTCGTCCCATGTTTCCGCACACTAATCGCGTGAACAACCGTAAGAAACCTTCTACTAACTACATCAATATATATTGTGTGCATAATCAAGAGAAATCATACATCCGTAACTCGAAACCACACCCTGCACTAAAGGCGCTGGTCGAGTGCAAACTGAGCTCGACTTCATATGCCAGGAAGAGGCCGTCCGAACCCCGAAAGCAGATCATTACAGAGATGCCAGAAAGGTCTCAGAAAAAGGTGCCAGCGATATCGGCGTCTAATATCCCGGCAACCTCGGTCGGTCAGATCACGGTGGTCTCTTACCAAAACGGCCGTGTATGTCGGGAGAAGTCGAAGCACAGGCTGTGTAATGTAGGTTGATAGCGTGCCAGATACAGAGATCAGTGGCAAAGGCGAGTCCAAATTGCACGTTGGCCGGCACCGAATAATCTCACATGGACAGATGTGCGGCGGCCACGGCGGATTACAGGATGCCCCGCCGTATCGGAATAATGTGCATGGCAAGCGAATTACCGCGAAGTTACATGAACACACGCGGCCCAGCGGACGTCGTGCAGCTGCAGCGCGGCAAACAACGTAGGGCATCCAGGACCAGCTAGACATCCAGGGACGACTGGAGCGTACAATTATAAAGACAGAGCTCATCGCAGAGAGACGAAAGAACGTCTGCAGAACAACGTGCCGTGTAACCCGAGTACGGTAAGCGCAGGGAGCCGCGCGCGAACACGACGCTTCTGTGGCTGACTCGACGTGAGCAGGGAACAAGTCTGTCGTGCATGTGTGCAGGGCCCGACGGATCGTTCCTGAGGCAGTCTCTGATGGACTGCGGACCTCTGGCGTGATCCGGGTGGCGGCGTCTGTGGCGATCGTCTCCTATAGGCCGAGGGAATTCGAGGAGGCGGGCGTCATTCGTCCGCCTTGCAAAGCCAGATCACCGACACTGCGGCCAGAGGCGTGTCGCTAATTTGTGTGTTTGCTTGTAATCGCTGACGATCCATTTCAACACTGCTGGGTCGACAAGAGCTCGCAGGTGGGACAGCTTCAAGAGGCAGACAGTGTCAATATTGTGAGAACATCAATGAGCCGGGTACTATGGGAGCAGAACTGACACCTGGCATCAAGTCTTAGCCGTAAATTTTCTTCGTAGGAGGAGACGACCACTGGGCAGGGGTAGGGCGTGACATAGCGAAAAGAAAGGGAGTCGGGCAGCTGTGGACCACTAGGACTACCACTTACTAGAGTCAAAGTTAACTCAAGATCGATCACCCGTCACGTTACCGTGACGCGTCCTTTAGATCTCGCGTGCGTTCCAAATGTGACCACAAGCTCTGACACCTCCAGCTGCAGAATTTGATTATAATATTATATCCCCACTACAATCCTTCCTAGACTTCCTCTTACGCACAACATGGCTTCCCTGACACGACTTCCTCGCCGCCTAAGACACCACATATCTTGCATCATGCCTGCGTTAATGCTATATTTGACGATGTACATAGATCTGCGCCGAAGGATCCAGATATAGATCAAACTGTGTGCGACGGCTGAATGAGGTGAGCCGCATAAGAAGACATTAATTATGACTGATCTTGGCAGATTGGCGCGGCGTCGAGGTGGCTCGTCCACTCTGTACAGCACGATCCCGCACGGCGTGTTCATCACAGATGACCAATGTATCTGCCCCGTACGTCGTGCTTTCACTACAGTTTGTTAATGCTACTGACCAATCCAAAACATATTATACGCACATTGGCTCCTGCCGAGGTCCACACTTCGTAGAAACAATACGATGGTTCAGCATGGACACCGCCTCGACCGTGCTGGCTCCATGTATACCGATGTATATGTGCTTCATGAGGGTGAATTTTGTCTCGCATTCATCTCGCCCGACACAGTCTAATGTCCACTATATTACCCTATAGTTTGACGTCAACTCTCCGTACTTCGTACACACCAATACTCAGTAGGGTACATTCGCACCTACTGCATTATACAGAACGAGTTCGGAACAAAACACAGAACTAGAGGTACTGTCGAGTAGTGCCGATATTTTTAATGGGAACAATAAGTACGTGCCTATTTATTTCCAATGAGTTTGCTCGTGACCTCGCTGCTGTATTGCGTGAGATGATGTATGCAATAGGGGCAGTCAGAGTGCTCGATTCTCGGGCGGTTCGCACACGGATTCTGCGACGGTTCAAAATCTCAAAATCTGGCCAGAACCGGGGGTCACTCTGACCACCTCAGTTCTCTATCCCGGTTCTATGGCGGTTCTGAGGCAATCCCATACTACGGAAGGTAGTACTTGTGCTACATGTATTGAAGTTGAGAAAAAATGTGTACTTGTGTGCATTGTACTCAACTACCATACCTTGCTGCCCTGAACAGACTAGGGATGATGTAAAGCATACTGGGAAGGCCAAGAAATGGATGAAAGACGTGAATGATGCCAGAAATGGCTGGATGGGCATTTATTTTGTTACTATAAAGTATGATGGTGGGCAAGAATCGAGAGAGAATCGACTGCTGTTCCTCCTCGTGAGGAGAAACAGCGATTCTGCCAGATTCTGCCACAACCATGATTCTGGTGTAAAATCAACTCCAGAATCGATGCTCCGAACCAACTCAGAATCACTCGGGAATCGCCCACTCTGACTTCCCCTAATGTTCAGCGGACTGGATAATGAATCTCTGCAGAATCTAGACGTAAATTTCAGGATTGATTGACAAATTATCTTTCACGAGCTGTCGGCTTTGGAAGGCGTACCGAATGCCAATACCCAAGCTCAAACACGTGGTGCGTCCAACAACGTGTTCAAGCTTTCAGGATTCATTGCTTGTATTTATAGGTTCAGGTTCAGAACGCGAAGGAGAACGGGTGAGTTCAGTATCTCTACACCCTGACGAGGGAATGGTAATGACATCCTTGGGCCAATCTGAAGGTGATGGGTATCATGTTTCTCTCCAGGTCTACCGTCCGCGTCGCAGCTTCAACAAGGGATATAAATACCTACAAGACCTTCGTCCGGCAAGAGCTTACTAGCTCATAGTAAGCCTCGTGCTTCCGGCGTTCGTCTAAGCTACGCGCACACTGATATTCGTCCCTACCTGCTCCAGGACTTGATTCTTCATGACGAATTGTCATGAAAGGACGGGATATAGCGATATTCGATACACAATGTCATTTTCACACAAATTAGCGATCCAACCTTCAGATAATTGCGTTACAGAAGAGAGATTGGTTTGGGACCGATTTATTATCAATGATAATGTGTGGATGGATGCGATGGTCTTGTAGAACGGAGAAATGTACGCACTCCAACACAATGAGAGCCGAAAAAGGATAGCATGATTATATTCCGCAACACCTTCTTTCGCAAATACAGGAAATAGATAAGAGAGTCACGGCCATGGCGCTTTAGCGATCACCCACAGCGGATATCTACGAATCACAAGGCCGAAATACCAAGGAAACAATGAATAACCATGCGAGGCGGCAGGTGGCCTCCAGGTCCCGCATGCATTATATACCTTCATTCTGCGGACAGCATTAGCACATATAAGACAGTGATGAGAGAGCACACACCGAAAACGTATCGCAGTCCTACTCCCTGACTCTAGATGGACCGGCTTCCGCTTCAGATGGCTCATGAATGCTTGCCGGACCTGACACAATTTCCTCGCCATCGCCTAGCACGTCCTCATCCTTGTCCTCGTTCTCTCCATTGCCTCCCTGCTCGTCCAAGGAATCCAGATTAATGGCAAATAATGAGAATTCATGCTTGAGAGGGGCACCGAGGGGTTCGACGAAAGCCGCAAACTGGATGGAGCGCACAAAGGATGGGCGGCTTGGATCTTCAGCGCCACATTGGGATGCATCGACCTCGCGGAGATTGAGCATAAATCGTGAGATAATAATTCCGGTTATTCTGCGCCGCAGCGGATATCAATAGAAATCAAAATGAAGAGGGAGTAGTTACTGACGGTTCGATGAACTGCCCGGTATACGTGAAAGACTCCTGATGACAGCACATGAGTCCTTGTAAGTGAGGATCAGTCGGGATGTGAGACAAGTTTTCTTACAAAGGTATCTCCCAGAGATAGCAAAACAATATTTGCAACGTTCATCGTCAAGAGCACTCTATCAAATGCTCCTTTGTCAAAGAACGCGGACCTGTGTTACCTAGTGATAACCTACAAGAAGTATACAGTACCTGATTGAGCATGATTAGTCGGTACAATTACTGAGGGAGAACTGGAAAACAGACCATCCCTCAAGATCGCCGTGTGCAATGGAGTTCGGAGGTTGGCCTCTGCGGTAGTCGTCTTTGCCAGTACGTCTGGTGTATGGTCACTGCAAGAACAAACATTTCCGCAGCAATCATTGTCGCACGCTGTACATACATCACTGAAATTATTGCGTGAACAGACAACTCAAGCGATACAGTCAACAGTACTGCATACATCTATATGACACGTCGATTGAGTCAACGAGGCAGCGACATGTATGAAATTTTCACTGACATGTTGTATAGCTCCGGTGAGATCAAAAAACTTCAATTTAAATAACAGTGAAAAGGAGGTGGAGCTACAACCACTACTTTCCGCATATATAGGAACTATAAGTATGTGACGCGCTTCAATTCCATGCCAAGCTCAATACGGAGGCCAGAGCTCACCAGGAAGATGCCGAAAGGAACCAGCGAGAAGATGAGTGTCAATGCAGCTATTTGCCATTGACGACCAGACAAGGCATATGCTCGGAGACTTGAGAATGCTTCACAGAATATCAATCGCCAGTCAGAAGTCAGAATATGGCACAGCTACTCACCTAGCACAACAAAAATGAAAAGCAGCTCCAAAGCTGTCGACAACCATACCAATGCAGAACAATTCTGCAAATTATGAGTAGGTAAAGGCAGTCTAGAGTAACGGGACGAGAACCAAACCGTTGTTGACAGCGGATATATCGTTGGAAAGTTAAGAATGTAGTATAGAAGCAAAGTATATCTTGCGAGCAAGAAAAGGAAGGTGGCCACCAAAAATCGACGCTTCCATACGAGTCGGTATTCACGATCAAATGTGATGAGGTACTCATAAACTAGAAGAGCTGCGACAAATAGGAATGAACAATTGCCTGGAGATCATACATGAACCACTGACCAGTTACTGATATATCACAACATGTTAAGATGAAGCTGTACGATAGGATATATAAGATGAGGAAAGATTGCGGGAAGAGCCGCTCACATTTCCTGGACGTCTGCGGCACCGACAGCGGGGAACATGATATGAAGTAGTCCGGAAGACGGGGGACTCAATACATTCGCAGAGACGGAGAAGTCCTGCTCTTATTTCTAAATTGTTTCACACTATCGCAACACGCATTATTCGGAACATTAGTATGATGCACGATAGGCAAAATGCTGCCTGTCATGCACGACCGCTGATACAACAGCACAGATCGGTTCGAGATGACGGCGGTAGATGAACTTGAAAAGTTTATTGAGAAATCCCCGTAGGAAATGAAACACCTCGTAGCGGATTCATAATCCACTTCCTTTTCGTCTTCTGTTGTTCTCTTCTATTTTGTTTTGCGAGCTCGGTTCTGAGCTCTTAGAGTTACAGTTCTCTCTGGTCTCAGCGGAAATTGTGTGCCCCACCCCGCCAAAATCGAGCCGAATGACAGTTTCGACCGCGCGGAATCATACTTTCGATCCGACGAATCACAGCTTTAGTCGCGGTGCGCTCACGCGTTTTTGGTGGGCGCGCGCCGAAAGTTTGCCTGAGCGCTTTTCGAGGCGCGCACGGCGGCTGAGGGGACGAGGGGGGGCACAGTCGGAGGGCCGCGTGCGCGTGCGAGGAGGGGGAATATCTGGGGGATAGGAAGGCGGTGGGAGAGGGGGGGTAGTTAGGACCAACATACAGGTGGTATACGAGATCATGGGTACCTGGGTTGCCGTACATTTTCTCCACGATGCGTGACAAGGCGCACGCATCTGCCTCCCTACAGACGCGCGAAATCACAGCTTTGGCAGGGCCGAATCACAACGCCGTTCGCAGGTTTTCGCGGGGCGGGCCCAAAACTTGTCCCTGGCGCTTGTTTTTGGGGCGTCGGGCGGCGGGGGGCGAGAACATGGACTTTTCTCCTCAGTGACAGTACACCGTGACGCGCCTAAGATGCATTCGATGGCGCTCATCTCATCTCTGCACACAGAGACCACGTACGATGAAGACCATTCCTGTCGCACCAACAGATCACCTGGATGACGGACCAGCACGTCGTGGTGTTCCTCACGGAGTCGAAGGTGCCTTTTACAGTGGAGTCGACCACCATCTGTGTTGGTGACAACATTGTCTTTGCTCCTCCCTATTCGCTTGACATGTGCATACTAAGTGGCTGTATATCGAGTCCTCACCGTCTCTGCATGCTGCATCGTTATCACTGTGACACCTTACATCGAGTCCGAAACATTCTTCGTCCTCCGAACAAGAGTAGCGACGTTACGTGGGCGGTATGGTTCTGTTCGCATTCAGACCGTATTACGCCCATCGTGCCAATGAATTATGAGGCAGCGATGGGCTTCTATATTTAACCTGCAGCTTCAAAATCTGTCCACGTAGAGCCAAGTAAAAATTCGAACACCCAATCGGCCGAATTGAACGCACCTGATGCCTCAAGCTGAGCACTAGAATCCTTCATGGCCGCCAAAGCCACGAGGTCGTCCCACAACATCCTGCGATCGATCCCATAAATTTCCCGGAGCAATTCCCAATGTTCATCGGTCAACTCCGCGACTCTCGCCTCCGTCGCCCTCCGCAACACGGTAGCGAGCTCGCCCGGGGCGGCGACCAGCCCAGGGAAGGTCTGCGCGACAAGCAGGATTTGTCTGCAGATGCGTTTCATGTCTCGCACGAACCAGTACGCGGCGCGGTCTTTGGATTCAGTTGTCTCAAGATACTCCCGAAGAGACGAAAGAATTTGGCGGATTTGATTGTGGACCTCTTCATCATCACGGGACGGCAGGTTCTCCGAAGTTGCGACTTGCAGACCTGCCAGGCATAAGTCTAGGAATGTGGACCACTCGCCAACATGCGCCAGGAGAGCGTGTATGAATGAATTGAGTGGGAGATCTGTATTGGTGCAAAATCCCATCAGTATGATTGTCACGTAATAGCTAGGCAGAAGATCGAACGCACCATTGCGCGTGATCTGCGGGAATATGTTGCACACCTCATGACATCTCCTATCGAACTGACTCAGGAACATCTCCGCGAGACCGTCAAGCAACCTTGCTGTGGCCGGATACTCGACTTCGTAGTCTCCGATGGAACCCCACAACGTATCCAAGCGCCGCAAGATACACAGCTGGTCCTCGTGGTACTTCTGGTCTCCTGTATTGAGCTTCTCCAGCGTACAGAGGGTAAGACTGAGTGCGGCATTGACGGACTTCACACTGCGGTTGTGGGTCCATGTCTGGCGTAAATCGCCGAGGTCGTCGACACGGTGGCGGAGGATGTCGTCATAGCAAGGCACAACAACCTCAACGGCGACAGTGCGAAAGCACGGCTCTATCGTGTTCTCTAGGAAATCGTCGTCCATCTTGAGCGCATCACATGCGGACAGTATATGCCAGTCAAGGACGGATGGCTCATTCCGCACAGACTCCCTCTCTTGTTCCCTCCAGCTGTAGTAGGTCGGTCGGATCGACGCTTCATATAACCAGCGACTGATAGCAACCTGATAGAAGTAGAGATTGATATGATCGGTCAGCGACAGTGCCACCCAGCTCGACTCCAAAACAGAGGACATGACGCGACATGACGCTCGCCACATGCGCAGGACCTGTTGCACAAGCAAGAAGAAACCAAGCGCCTGCGGAGACTTGTAGAAACAGTCGCGGGAGAAAGACGGGAGTATGATGGTGAAGGTCGAGAACAGCAGCAGCACCGCAATGAGTACCGTTGCAACGATAGCGACAGCATGATGTATGTTCCAGAGTAGATCCACGAGTCCAAGAAGGAACAATGCGAGAGAGACCTGCAGTAGGAGAGGGAGAAGCCTCAAGATTCCGAGCACTTGCCATTTCACCAAGCTGTCGTAACGATACTGCCGTAGACGGGCGGTCTCGCGAGAGTGCGATGCGCCGATGAGTCCATAGCTATATTGGTTCAGCCACTGCTTCACCAAGATGCTGATTGAAGCGGAAGCTAGGCTGCAAATGAGACTGGCGAACCAGAGAATGTTGATGCGCACAGCGTATGGAGGCGCCACGAAGGTCGACTGTAGAGCGGGATGACCAGGATAGGTGGAATTGATGAAAGATGGATTGACAGTGAAGCTGTTGAGCTGAACTGATATCTGCATGAGGAGCGCGATGGTGATATCGGTGGGATCGGGCTGCAGCAACTGATAGGACTGGACATTAAATGCGGTGAGAACAGCAGAGAACAGGCCGGCCTATCAAAACCCAATAGTGAATAAGATCCCAAATTGAATCATTGGGGACTAACGAATACGAGAAGCATATCGATCTCCTCCTTCCATCCCTGCAGCCGGGATTTATCGTTGTCATGGAGGACCTCGGCACATCTTCCCCATGCTGCGGCGGCCTCATCCGAATCTGCGCCTTGATTTGGGACGGCATCCTTTATTCAACGAGTTGTATCATACTAAAGCAGAGGAGGCGTCATTCAACGGGACGCACCTCATCATTCCGCCTATGGAGTATATCATTGCGCTAAGATGTTATCCACGCCTTAAGGACCGAGAAGTTACAGTAAATAGATGATGGATGGCGCTTACATGCGTCGCTGGCGGCTTTCCCGTATGTGAGGCCATTAAACGGTATAGCAGCTGAGGAGGACGAATTGGAGCACAAAGAAGAGCTGAGGAGGTCGAGTACTCGGTTTTGACCGCTGAGCCCCATTATGCACTGCCTGAATGCCTCAAAGGACAGATGGAGAAGCGACATACAAGTACTGGTCGCCGGGTGCCAACCAGTACATTCTCAGTACGTGGTGGCGCTGCAGCTGTGCAAACTAATAAGCGCTCATTTTCGGAGCCGTGTGATCGAGATCGTCCTCTGGTCTGGCGCTTAGCACAATCTGCACTCCGAGTCGTATCAGGTCGTATCATGGACGACTCGTGTTCATAACTGTCATCTACGTATATTTTCCTCGCTCGACATCTCCCAATTCACATGGATACCGGGAAACTACATGCTTAGCTTGACAAGACCGTGACATCCGCCAAAGGCGATGTGGACCCACGACCGGAAGAACTGAACTCAAGGAGGAATAACATTTCAATATTGCATACGGCGAGATCAACCTCTGAGGCGTTACATGATGAGGTGAGCACGACCATGTTAATGAGGCTGACGAATGACTCGTTCACGACGTACAGGACTTCGTCCGCCAGAACCTGCCACTGGAATATACAACTGACTGAGCCTCAATTTTGAGGCTGCCTGTCGGCGAATATCTTGATACCTTGGTGAATTTGCCCGAGCATGCTTCTACTCCATATGCCCGAGCTTCACTTGCAGGCACGGAAATCATGCTCATCATCTTCCAGAACTCGTGCAGTACAAACTGCTGTACAGAATTTGAATCCTCGGAACATCCCGGATACTTGCGTGCCAAGGCTAGGGATGTAGGAACGTTCAACCATGATTAATGGTTAATGGAGCTCGGAGCTCGGAGCGTCGGATATTCTAAGATCTAAGACCCTAGAATATATGGAAGTGGCATCTTCAAGCATGAAGTAGAGCTTGGCGAAGCGCACGTGAAGCAGAACAGAACAAGCTGACAAGAATTTAACTGGTGAATCCAACTTGCAGCGACTTTAAGCTTTACGACCAGCTGAGTCGACTAGCTATGTCATTACATCGTAACGACTTCTAATGCCAAGCAAATGTAACGAGATCACCGGGGCGTAGAAAGCCGAAAGCGGATGCCGAATTTCTCAAAGAGGAAGGTGAGATGACGTCGACGAGCATAAGCAGGCATAAGCGAGAGGAGTCCGCGATCGAAAAACCCGCTATGCATTACACACTTGCTACACGACACTTAATCCACTAACCCTGCAGCGTTAGCCGTAGGGTCTCTTATTACGCGTTCTGTCTTAAGTCCGACTCCATCTCCTTCAGCCGTTCTTCTCTCACTTCGACCGCATCGTCAGTGTCGTTTTTCTCCCCATGGCGTCGTCCATCAGGAAAGCACTAGCAAAAGTTACCTCTCATACGCGCTCAGTGTCTCGCTCCAAGTCTCCCACAAATATCGAGCCTCATCCAGAACCCAACGGTAAACCCGACGTTCAGCTCGACCACGCCGACACCAATGACCAGACGATTGTACATGGAGCGCCAGATCACGCAGGACTAAAGGTGCCCCACCGACCTGATACGGAACATCATCTGTCTTTCACGGAGCAGAAGGTGGAAAGGCGAGCTGAGCGCGTGGCGAAGGATGACGAAGAGATGCAAGAGCGTAAGGAACGACAGATGAGAGCTCGTGATCAGGTGAGCAAGATAGTGATATTCATCTGCGATGAACGACCGACGCGCATCCATGCAGGACCCATTACACGACCATTACGGTGATTTACCGCTTAATCAGTCCCAAACCCGCATAGGTAAGCGTTTCATTTCATGTTTCTGCGTATCTTCCTATCATTGGGAGTCCTTGAATTTCCGGTGGACTTGCTACGTCACATAGAATTAACATCCCCTACTTGCAGAATGTCGCTTCGACTCCCTCAAGTCCATCGCCTCCATGAAGGAAGGCGACCCCGTCTGCTTCCGCGCCCGCGTACATCACATACGAGCAATGGGTACGCACACTCGCCTCTTCTCCCTCAGCTTCTGTTCTGTCTCCGGTTGACTGAGAATCGCGTTCGGCAGGCACGAAGATCGTGTTTATCATCTTCCGACAACAGTTGACCACAATCCAGGGGGTACTCACGGAAGAGCCGGACGTTGTGTCGCAGAACATGGTGCGCTGGGCGGAGGACCTGAACCGCGAAACGGTCGTCCTAGTTTCGGGCATCGTGCAGAAACCTCCTCCAGAACAGGTGCAAGTGCATAGCACCAGCGTGCACGAGGTTGAGTTTAAAATATTGAAGGTATGTGTTGCTCTTTGAAGGAGATATTGTTGCTGATGGGTACTGGGCAGCTGTTTGTAGTGTCAGCTCCGTCCACAGTACTCCCCTTTCAAGTCGAAGATATTTCTCGGCTCAAATCGGCGTACGAGAAGGTGTGCCTGCTTGGTTCTTTTCCTTGGTGTAGTTCTTGACCTTCATCCAGGGTGACGCGCGATTTACCCGTGTTGGCGAGCGCACACGTCTCGATAACCGCGTACTCGACCTCCGCGTACGTCCCTTTGTTCTTTCTTCTCATTTTTGCACTGACGCGCCCTATGTTGGCAGTCTCCACCCTCACACGCAATTTTCCGCATACATGCAGGAATATGCATACTGTTCCGAACATTCTTGCTCGAGCGCGGCTTCCTCGAGATCCAGTCGAGCAAGCTCCAAGAGACCAGCACAGAAAGCGGTGCCGCTGTGTTCAAGGTCGACTATTTCGGCCGCCCCGCATATCTTGCCCAGAGCCCCCAGCTCGCAAAGCAGATGTGTATCGCGGCAGACATGGAGAGGGTGTTCGAAATTGGGCCAGGTGAGTGGACCGTACTGTTCATGCTTGTGTTCGCTTCTTCTATACCTACTGTGCGCGTCTTCCTTGATGGTATCAGAGTAGCCTTGCTGCTCGCACGAGATATCTCTCGTCGACCTGTTACCGCACATAGAGCGATCCCTGACCGACACTGCTCACAGTGTTCCGTGCGGAGAAGTCAAATACACATCGACACCTCACGGAGTTCACCGGGCTAGATTTGGAGATGGCGATCGATTCGCACTACCATGAAGTTCTGGAGATGCTCGACAACATGTTCAAGTATGTTTTTCGCGGGCTGCAGGCACAGTACCGTGATGAGGTGTGCGATACTCTGCTCTCCATATTACCTGTGTCTAAGATTTGCGCGATTGACATAGATTGAGATCGTAAAGTTACAGTATCCTCACGAGGACCTGGTCGTTCTGGACCAGACGCCACGACTGAAGTTCGCGGACGGGATGCGGATGCTGTGCGAGAGCGGGTGGACGGAGGAAGATGGGAGCCCGCCGAATGAGTGGGAGGACCTCAGCTCCAAGGGCGAAGTGCGTCTCGGTCAGCTTGTGAAGGAGAAGTATGGCGCGGATTATTATATCCTTGGTGAGTGGCTGTATGCGCCCCACAATGTGCGAATCGTACTAAGGAGTACTTTCCACCTCCAGACAAGTTCCCGTTGAATATCCGGCCGTTCTATACGATGCCGGACCCAAATGACAACGTGCGTATACCTCTCCAGTTTGCTTTTATCCGCGGTGGTTAATCAATACGCAGCGACTCTCAAATTCATACGACTTCTTCTTGCGCGGAGAAGAGATCCTTTCGGGCGGACAGCGCATACATGACGCAGCACTGCTCGAGGAACGCATGAAGGTCGCCGAGATTGATCCAGACTCGATGAAGGATTACGTCGATGGCTTCAGATGGGGCTGTCCGCCCGTATGTGACTTCTCTGTATGTCATGATTCAGTATTCTCACATACAACTACAGCATGGCGGGGCGGGCTCGGGCTCGAACGCGTGGTGATGCTGTTCTTGAAGCTAGGGAATGTGCGTTGGGCAAGTCTGTTCCCGCGCGACCCACGGAGTTTCGCGAAGACGGGAATTGATCCTGTGGAGGCGTCGATGGCGGCAGCCAATGCGCTGATCATTCACGGCCCTGAATCTGCGACATTTCCCCCAGGGAAGAAGCACGGCGACCTCCCGCCACTCGAGAATGTAAGTAACATCAGCTCATTTCCATGCGCGATGCTCATGGGTCAACACAACAGCTGATTGCGAAATACGGCGATGCGACGAACACAAGTTGGACAGATCCGTCGTGGACGATCTGGCGGGACCCGGCGACGGGTGCTGCGGTGGGGTACATCCCACAGAATGGGTTTGCGGTCACGTTTGGGAATCCGCTCTGCGCGCCCGCGCAAATACCGCGCGTCGTGAAGGCGTACCTAGCGCACGTACACGAGCAAGGGCTGAAGCCCGTGTGGTGCTGTATTGACAAGGAGACGGAGCGGTACCTCGCGGAGGAGCTCGGGTGGGCGGCGATCGTCGCAGTCGCGGAGGAGCGCATCAGGCCGACGGCGGCGGACCCCGCGGAACACGACAAGACGGTGCGTCGGAAGATACACCGCGCGGAGCGCGAGGGGGTGAAGATTGTGGAGGTCGAGGGCGAGATGGAGCCGCATGTGAAGGTCGCGATCGAGGTGCGGTGCAAGGAGTGGGAGGCCCAGCGACACGGGACGCAAATCCACCTCACGGGCGTGCGGCCATTTGACGATATGCAACACCGCAAGTACTTCTATGCCACAGACAAGGATCAGAAGGTGCGTGCTTGCTGTGTGCGCAGGCACAGTTGCTGACGGCTCGGCAGATCTGCGCGCTCGTAGTGCTCGCACAGCTCGCGGCGCCTCACGGCTTCCAGATCAAGTGGGCGCTCGAGTTCCCTGACGCGCCGCTCGGTGCGATCGAGTACATCCTCGCGCATGTGATCAAGAAGCTTGGGGACGCGGGCGTACGGAGCGCGACGTTCGGTGCGGGACCGACGGGGAAGCTGCAGCCCGCGGAGAACGTGGGCGGGTTCCGGGTGAAGACGCTGGAGAAGACGTACAACGGGCTGTCGGCGACGTTCAGCCTCATGACCAAGGGCGACTTCAGATCGAAGTTCGGGACATGGCAGGATCCGGTGCGTGTTCTGTCGTGGGTCGGTATGTTGTGCGCTGACTGCGATGTGGTTTTTATGTAGTTGTACATCTGCTTCCCGAAAGGAGGCTTAGGTGAGTGTTGTTGCGATTTAGCTGTCGGCCAATTTCGTGCTGAATGTCTTTGTTTCGTTCAGGCGTGAAAGGCATAGAAGCTATCATGAGTATGCTGCAGAGACCAAAGTAGAACATCTGTGTCTGCACGAGCTCGCCGCCACGGACGGTCGCAGAGCCAGCTACCTTAGATCGTCTAATTCGCTGCTGCATACCCTACTTGCATGGTGGTATACCTCCACACTTAATCTCTCCGAAATTATTTCTGCAGTTATCTGAGTTGTTTGTCGGGGTGTGGACTCCGTGCTTTTCTTGGTTGAATGAATGTAATGTAGGTGGTGTTTGTATCGTTGTATTTTTGTAGGGATATCTAGTTGTTCTGATCAGTGCTAGTATATACAACGTAGCTGTGGTGTATGGTGTAGTGGGTACTCAAGATGCGGTAGCCCTCCCTTGTTGAAGTCAATCAAATTTATTGTTCTGCCCCGCTTCATATCAGCGAACCCCACCACAGATAGCACATATGTTCATACGTTCAACAAGTCTTGGCCCTCGATCATCTTTGTCGGAAATTCAACCACGCGACGCGAATGCGCACGCGCGTGACCCAACGCGCTTTCACAAGACTTTCAACGTTAACATTTTAACAGGTTGTAACTCTCGATGGTCATAACTGCATATGCGAAGCAGAGACTCCTTGCCTAAACTTTCGCCCTATTTGCCTTGCCGAATCTCATGTATACTCTGAGGCGAGGTTGCTTTCGCCTCAGGGCACATGCATTGCCCCTCGAAGGTCTCCGAATCAAACATAGCATCCGAAGAGTGCATGTGGAGGGCCCACGCTGGCAGTCAACCAAGGCTCAGGAGCAGGCAAAACGTCCAGCAAGACTTAATACCTGGATTGTGTATCCCACAACTTTGCTGGTATTATCTGGAGCGGGTCTTCTAGCATACGAGACGAATCAACCATTTCGACACACAATCCTTGCAGTCGTACGATGTTCGAGAGTCGCTGGTAAGTTTCTACTGTTGCGCTGTCTACAAGATTGATGGATAGGTGTTATATTTGATTTCCCCAGAGGCTGCAATACTAGGAGCGATTGATTATAAAGTAACATTCGCGAAAAAGTATGAGTCGGATGAAGCTTTGTCCATCGCGTATTCCGAGTGTCATAAGCGCAGTGCGAAGCGTGTCTTGAGAGCGCTCTTGGCCAATGGAGGTATGCTCTGTCCTTTGTCATTCTGGTATCGGAATGTCACCACAATGTTTATGGGTCAGGAATTTTCATCAAGCTTGGGCAACACATAGCATCACTGTGAGTACTGTTTGATCTCGCTCCTTGCCTGAAGGTGCAGATCTTGTAACAAGGACGTAGAGTGGTGCTGCCCAAGGAATGGACGAGTACAATGCGACCGCTGCAAGACCAGTGCGAGCCAACACCATACGAAAATATGGAGAAGATGTTCTTGTCGGACGTGGGCCAACCCATCTCGGAATATTTTGATGAATTTGACCCGTATCCCATCGGAGTGGCGAGTTTGGCCCAGGTGCACGTAGGTCGGATGAAGGGCTCGGGGGAGCTGGTAGCCGTCAAGGTGTGTGGACCTTTGTGCATGTTCATCCCTGTCGTTCATAACGAACGCAGCTCCAACATCCACATCTGCAAGAGTTCTGTGATATAGACATGGAGATGGTGGAGGTGTCTCTCGGTCCGTTTTATGTTTTGAATACCTCCTGTCTCGTGACTTATGGTCATCTGCTAGGCTGGATCAAGCACTTGTTCCCGGAGTTCGAGTTTACTTGGCTAGGCGAGGAGATGCGTGAAAATCTGCCCAAAGAGATGAACTTCGTGCACGAGAAGAAAAACGCTGAGCGCGCGACAGCAGACTTTGAAGATATGCGCACATCCCTGTACATTCGTAAATGCACTACTTTGAACCGTTGTATATCCATTCTCACCGGTACTACCCGTAGCGCAGGTTTTGGATGCTAAAAAGAGGGTGCTCGTAATGGAGTACATCCAAGGGGGTCGGGTGGATGACCTGGCTTACTTGGCGGAGAATAACATCGACAGGAACAAGGTCGCACTCGAGTTGGCGAGGATATTCTCGCAAATGGTCCATGTGAACGGGTGGTTCCACGCAGTATGTCACATGGCATTGTCATCCTGATACTACTGTTAACGTGCCTTTCGGACTGCAGGACCCTCATCCAGGTAGGCGATAAGCATTAGGTGCACTTCGAGACTGTAGCTCAACCCTCTGTGTCAGGCAATTTGCTCATCCGCGCAGCCCCTCCCAGTTCCAAATCCCCTTACAACTTTGAGATCGTCCTGCTCGATCACGGGCTCTACTTCGACTTGGACACACCGCTGCGGATAAATTACAGCAGGTTATGGTTGTCACTGATTATGCCTGCAACGCTCGAAACCAAGTCGGACCGCAAGAAATATGCGAAGTTGGTCGGGAACATCGATGAAGACTTGGTGAGTTCAATGAGGAATCTTCCGTTCTTGATGTTGACTCTGGCTGCAGTACCCCGTATTTGAAGCGGCTATGACAGGTATGTAGGGGTCTCCGCTAGCAAACTACCATTAACAACCGGATTCGCACTCAGGCCGAGCCGCCTTGGAAGGAGCGCTAAGCGACCTTGAAGATTCTTCACAAAAGCCGGGGTTCTTACGTGCGTCTAGCATGGTCGATCTATCTGCTCAGACAGAAGAGGAGATGGAGGCCATCAGAAATGCGGTCGTGCAGAAAGAGGGCTTGCTGCTCTCGGTGTTTGATGTCTTGAGAAGGGTGCCCAGAAGAGTTCTGATGGTGCTGAAGCTCAATGATCTGACCAGGTTCGTCATAGGAGACTGATGCTGCAATGGAATATAACAATATTTTTTGCAGGAGTCTAGATCGTGCACTTGTGACGACTCACTCGAGTGTATGCGTACTCCTCATCTTGCCGTATTGATGCTGATATTGTCTCGTAGATACGTGTATTCTTGATCACGGCCAAATATTGCGCGTTTGCCGTGTGGCAAGATGAGAGGCAGAGGCTCATATCTGATATGCGGCAAAAAGGACTAATGTCCCTAGGGCTGTTATGGGATTACTTCTGGGATGGTGGTAAGTTTGTTTGTAACATTATGTCCTATTTTGGGATGACTGACTATGGTGTACGCAGGCGGTACGAGAAAATGTATCAGTCTCTGAGCATGGTAGAATGGTGGATGGACACAGAGGCGTACTTGGTCCAAACGAAGGCCTGGGTGAGGGGTCTGGTCACGGTGGGCGGGCTCGCTGGTGCACATAAAGCTGCAGCAGGGTTGGCATAAGGCTACTACGATGCCAGATGGTCGATGCTCAGCATGTTATACAATATCATTAGACTAATAGTACAGGATGGAACGATGTATAGCGCAAGACGACAATAACAACACGAAAACAACCAAGCGTCCCGAGATTACTTCAACTTGGCGAAAAAGGTATCGATAACATCACTACTGCTCTTCAAAACCTCCCACTGTGCGTGCAAACTAGGTCAGGGTCGGTTACGAGACGTAGCAATGCTACAAACCTGCTCCTGAGCCAGGGAGATACCCTTCTTCCCAGGCTTCAAATCATCATCGTCTCCATAAAACTCTCGAATATCAAGGAAAGTGTTGCCTACATTATGGACGACAGACTTTACCATAGAGTAGTTCAGAGTCTCATAGTCACGAACCTTTGAACGAGCGAACCGTGGCGCGGCGTTTCTTGCCCAAGTCGACAAATTTCTCGCCCAGCTCGTTCACACCAACAGTAAAACCGTGCTCATCCGTTGTTTTTGATCCCGATGAGGCGCTCTTTTTTGCGACTTGGGCCTGCACAACAATTGTCCGTAAAGTCTAGGAACGCAAAGCCATTGATGTAATGCTGTGTTTTACCTTTGGTTTGGCCGTTTTCGTTTTCTTAGCAACAGGTCTATCATCCTCATCGTTATCCTGATCCGCGTTAGGACGTGCCTTGCTCTGTCAAGTCATGCATACAAATAATGAGTACATCCCTTGTTCAGAGTTGCCATAATCCTCCCACCTTCTGACGTTTGGACGTCGCGATCTGTTTGATGGGGAGCTCTGGGGATTCAAGCCGGAACTCATAGTCTTGCATGTCTTCGTCGCTGGAAGCAACCGTCTTGCGTTTAGACATGATAGTCGCGGTGACTCGAGGAGGTGGATTAGGACGCGTCGGTGCACGCGACCAAGACGCGTCGCGTCAGCAGTTGTAATCGTGTGAAAATTGGATTATTAATGGAATCATTAGTGGATACTAATCGTGGGAAGAAGCTCATTTTCGGGAAGGCCCTACGCCCATCCGCGTAAGCTTTCGTGTTCCCGCCACTGTGCGAGCTACGAAGTCTACGATTCTCCATAAACTTCTTCCTGCTCGCCTCCACCATTAACAATAGTATCGACCCCTAAGAATCTTCAACCGACATCCCGACTTTTCCGTCGCGGAAAATGAGGATCCTTCACAAATCTAAGAGAGCTCCTGCTCCGGTATGCGGTTTTCTTCATATTCCTCTTACATGCTCGTCTCAATGCCAGGTGTGATTCTTTAGCTTCCGCAGGTTATGGACCTTATTTCGAAGCTAGCCGACACACCGAACGATGATCTCCACGAAGTGTTGTCCGAAATTGATTCATGGAAATGGCCGCGCTCAGACTTGAATGCATGGATCAAGGTCCTCAACAAGTTCGACGCCATCCTCGAAGAAGTCATCCGCGACTACGATATTGATAATCTCCAGGTCAATGTCCTTACCCCTCTCACAAAGAAGACCGTATGCGAGATACTCAGATTCGAGCGGCTGCTGCTCGAGAACTCGACAAATCGAAAGACGTTTAGTTCTTATGATGTGAGTCCTTCGTGTCTCTGTAATGAATGACTAACTGTAGCCCCCATCAGCGACTGAACAGCTTGATGTTTACGTCCGATCTGGACGTCCTTATCCTTGCTTTGAATCTGCTGTTGCGTCCTGCTCAACAATACTCTGCTCAACCCGCTGTATCACATGCCCTCAGCATCTCCACTCCACGCCTTACTTCACTTGCCAAGCGCTGGCCCAACCTCCGTGATTACGATATCAACCTTGTCGACCTCGTTGGAGACAAGGGAAACGTTCAGATCGAGGCTCTTCCTAATGAAGCTCGGGATGTCAATTTTGCCTTCTACAGGCAGCCGCCCGCTGCAGCAGCGTCCAGCAAGGAGAAGGAAAGAATGCGGAGGTTGACGTGTTCGACTCGGTCTTGCAGACTCCCAGCCGCAAGCCAACAACGTCGTCTTCCTCTGGCGCCGCCGCATCAGGCTCTTCTTCAGGAGCTGTGACCATCCACATTGATAGCAAGACTATCGAGTCGAAGGAGGCTATGGATATCCTTGCGGATGTCATTGAGACCTTATTCCGTGCCTGATAGTGAGAAATTCGAGCTCCTGGCTCGTATCCGCGCTGCCCAGGCACTCACGAGCTCTCACTTTGCCGATCGCGAGAAGTTGGTTATCGTCCGACTTCTCTCCTCTGCTATCTTTGGACATACACATACAGAATCGCAGGCGCAGTCCACTCTCTTCATGTATGAACCAGATCTTATCACTCACGTTGCCGAGCTTCTGCAACTGGACCGTGGCGTCGATGTTCAGGTTCAAACTGCTGCAATTGCCGTCCTTGATGCACTGGGTCGGTACAGAAACAAAATGCAGGACGTTTTGACCGCGGTCAATGCGGGTGTCAATCACGGGATACTGATGGCGTTGTTGCGGAAGACCATTGCAGAGGTGGCACAACCGACGTCGACGCTTCCCCAAGCTTTCGTCGAGGCGCTATTATCGTTCATGACATTTGTCGCGACCCATGCGACAGGTGGCAACATGGTTGTCGGCGCTGGATTGGTACCAGTCCTTATCCAGGTTATCGAGAATAGGCTACCCAACAGGCTCTATGTGGTGTCGAAGACCATGCAGCTGGTGGACAATGTGTTGTATGGGTTCAACAACGCATTCCAGTTATTCTGTAATGGACGAGGCATTGAGATTTTGGTGGATCGGATCGAGGTAAATAGCCACAGTTGATAATTAGCATAAGAGTCCTAACTGTCTGCCAACAGTATGAAGTTGACTTGGATCTTCAGGAATGCGCGAGTGAGCCGCCCGTGCCTGACGTTTTGGTTTCTTACGGTATTTGCACCCATCATTCATGTATGACTGTCATTTACCGGCCATGCAGGGAAGCTCTCGGTGGCTCGCGCCGCCGTCCTCAAACATACGTTACGGTCAATTCATCGAATGATGCAATCTTCGGGTACTTCAGAGGGCCTGCGTGGCCTTCTTGATTCATCGCTCCTCAAGTCAGTGAAGAAGATTATGCAGAATCGGAATGTATTTGGGCCGAATGTACTTGCCATGGGTACGTTATTCCACGGCCGTATGTTGACTTAAATTGACGCACATGGCCTAGCAATCAACATAATGGCCACGTTCGTTCATAACGAGCCCACATGTTTGCCTGTTCTGCAAGAGGCAGGTTTACCTGAGGCCTTCTATAGCATCGTCGAGACTGGACTAGAACCTGTCATTGAGGTAGTTATACTGGTCATCAGTCCTTCCAATATGCTCAACCTTTGAGTATTCTAGGTTATTCAATCTGTGCCCAACGCTATCGGTGCACTCTGCTTGAATCAGGCAGGTCAAGACCAGCTCTCGGCACGACCGTCGATCGTCCCCAGCTTGTTCTCGGTTTTTACTTCCGAACGGCATCAGCGTGTACTGCAAGAGAAGGAGAATGCTGTCATCATTGGCACGTCTATGGAGGAGTTGATCCGTCACCATCCTTCACTGAAGGACTCGGTATTCGCCGCGATCAAGGCGACCATGGGTCAAATCGAAGAGCTGGGTAGCAGCTTCGTTATCCCTGACGACCTGAAACACTGGTATAAACTTATCCCTCCAACACCAACGCCGTCTTCTTTGCCGGCGGCCGGCGAGACCGTTGCCGATGTGGTCATGGAACCCTCTGAACGCGAGGTGTCTGACCAAGATTCTGGAGCTGAATCAAATTCTGATATTCCTCGCGACAGCAGTGCGGCTAGGTCGCACGATAATAGTATTATCTCGTTCATCGATGTCTTCGGCAAGGTAACGTCATTTTAGTGCCAGGTGAAGATGAAGGCTTATCATCATGTCCTTTGTAGTTTCTTGAAGGCTTCTTCCAGCATATCCCACACTGTAAAGAATTCGTCGCGGATGCAGATGCCCTTGACCGTCTGGGCAAGCTTACTTCATTGCCATGCCTTCCTTATGACTTCGTCAATAGTGTCGCCTCCGATTCCCTCGTGCAAGTTATCCGGTCCATGGCTGAAGCTTCCACAGGCGAGACCCTGACCTTCTTGCTGAAGCTCGTCAACGAATCTCTGGCCGAGTGCAAAGACTTTTGGGAAAGTATGGACGAGCATTCTAAACTCCTACCAATGGTTGACGTCACTGGTTAGGTCCCCTTGTATAGCTCATTTATATCGCGCATGGCTAATTGACGTTTGGTTACAGAGGGAGAACCGGAAGCTGAAGCCAATAGCCGATTCCGCAAGCTTATTACCTTGCATATCCGGACTTCGCTGCTTTCCGATATATATGCAACCGCTGGCTACTCGCATGGACGAGCCACCATCATGCTACTTCAGTCTCTTGTCAGTCGTTCGACTCCCACAATTCTCGCAGATTTGGGGGCCCTGCATAGATCTTGCGTTTGGGAAAACATTGTTTTGAAGGCTGGACTATCATCCCAAGGAGTCGGTGCACCCCCGGGTCCTACTGATCTTGATTCATTGGAAATGCTGGAAGACTCGTCGCCCACCCCAATGGTACCGCAGCAAGATAGCGAGTCCCCCTCAGCAGGGGCAACGAATGGTGTTCAGGCAGATTCGACTGCTCCTACGCCTGCTAGGAAGGAACCTGTGAAGGAGGATCATCCGCGAGAACGGAACGCTAGGGCATTGAAGCATCTCGCTAGTCAAATTCCCACTTCGTTGGCGCCATTTTTCCAAGGTAAATAGGTTATCTTGTCTTCGTAAAAACACCTGCATGACAATATCGGGAACTAGCGGTTGTCCGGCTTTTTCAGAGTAGACGGAGTACAGACTCTACACAGAAGCAGAAGATCCGCGAAACCGCCGGCATACTCGCTGACATTCTGGTCAAGCATTTAGAGCAGAAGGCGTTCGGTGAGCCTCAGTGCTGTCTATCGATATCTGTGTAGCACTTATATCCTCCACAGAAGATAAATTATCTTTATTCGCGTACTATACGGTGATGTTGGGCTTATCAACCATTCTTCTGGTCGACGGTATGACAATCTATCTTATACATTTGATCATGGTCCTGACACCGATGTTCAGAACGAAGCACCCAGAAAACCCTTCACACGATTCTACTGCTTGCGTTTACCCGCATAGGAGGGCTTAATTCTATTTTCGGGCGGTGTCGAGATTTTATCAGCACCATTGACATGGTCACACAAATAGATGCTGAGGAACGATCTGAGATCACCAAGCAGGAACTTGTGCATGCTTACGGTGGTCTCAAGGTTGCCCTTCATCTCCTGCACCCTATGGTTTCAGTCAAGCCACTATTTGAATCTGGTCAAACGGCGCTCGCAATGACGACGGACAATAAAGATACTGACCCTGAGTACTTCGAACCTCACAACTTCTTGGTCAAGGTGAGACTGGCCGCGTTGCCGCTGTTACGTGACCTCTGGGAAGCGCCATGGCTGGTCTCCGCCCCTCTCAGCGTCAGCAAGTCTGTTGTCCTAATCGTCATGGAGGTTCTGAAAGTTGAAGGAGAGGAGGCGAAGGAGTCCACTGCGTCGTCTTCAATGGCGACAGCCGGCATACCCGCTCCCGTCTAATTGGCCCAGATGAGAACCGCATCCGTCAATTGATTGATATGGGCTTCCCCAGGTCTGCGGCGGAGAGAGCTCTAGTCCGCACCCGCAACAACGTGAGTGCGGCTACAGAACTTTTACTCGCTCATCCGCTCCCCTTCCCTCCCGATCCGGAGCCGAACGAACCTCCCGCAGAACAAGAGCCTGCCGTACCAGACGCCCCCATGGGTGCGGAAGCCTCCCTTGCGGTGGCTACGGAGACCTCAGATCCTGCCGCTCCTGTACCCCAGGAGAGTGAGGCGGATTCTCCTCCGAAGGCCGATTCAACAGGGACTCCTGCCGCTCCCACGAAGAGCGCAGCTGATTGGCTAAACGAGCTGAACGCGGCTCGGGCTACTCTCAAAGATGGCATCGGTCGAAGAGCGTTAAAGCTCGTCGACGAGCACCCCTCTCTGGTATTTGATGTCCAGAAAGTCTTCGTAGGACCATCCAGTGTCTACCGTGATCAATCTGTCCGGTTCCTCATTGACGACATCAGGTCATTCTCGCCATTCGCTTACGACGTTCAGGAGCAGCCACTGGCAGTTAGATGCCGCCTTCTCGCATTAGTGTTGAACGAACCCTCGTCTCCCCTGACGCAAATGCCTGAGACCGAAGCGAAAAACTTGATGGATGTTCTCGCGGCGTTAATTCTGTCGAATCCTACAAGCATGGAGGGAGATCACCCCGTGGTCCCAAAGTGGCTTGCGACGCAGACGTTGGTCATCGAAGCACTCCTGCTCATGGGAGAGGAGCCACGAACCATCGCATTACCTGATGAGGATCAACCTATTGTTGTTCCAGAACCGATTGCCACTGGACCACGATATGCTGAAGCTCGCACCATCGTATTCGACTTTTGCCTGCGGTTGATTGCGATTCCTACTTTACCCAAGGACGAACTCATTTCCTCGCTCAGGCTCTTGGTCGTGTTGACTCGTGACCATAAGGTGGCCGAAGAATTTGTTAGACGCGATGGTGTGGTTTTATTGTTCCAATACTTGAAGATCTCCTCGGGGACGCCAAGTGGGAGTGGTATTCAGTCATATGTTGCGATCATCCTCCGTCACGTCGTCGAAAGCCCGCAGACTCTAAAGCACATTATGCGTCAAGAACTCCGACGATGGTTCTCTCATCCTCGAAATCGAATTGTTGATGTCGCGAATCTTACCACCAGTTGTAACGCACTGGCTCTCCGCGATCCCGATATCTTCACACAGGTGGTCAAGGAGCTGTGTCAACTATCTCATCCGTATTCCAACGTGAAGACGATCAGTCTTAAACGAGATGTCCCCACAGCTGCCTCGGCCCAACTGTCCAGCAATCCGGAGGGAAAAGGCAATGAGATGCAAGTCGATGAGTCGTCTCATTACGGCAATGCGCCAGCAGAATCTGTTGAAAGTTTGGTCCATTTCCTGATTGCTGAACTGATGAAGACCGTGAAAGCAGAACACTCATCCGAAGTGCACCTTGCTGACCAGCCGAAGCCTAATATGACCACAGGTACTGGAGACATCCGACCTGAACAACCTTCAACGTCCATCAAGGATCAAGAAGACCCCCGGGGTGATACCGTCGACTATACATACTCCTGCTTCGTGATGCAATGCCTTACAGAGCTACTATTCTCTTACGATTCGTGCAAGATGGCATTCCTATCATTTTCCTCGAGGAAACGGAATCAAACACCGGCGAAGGAGGGCGGTCTCAAACATAGGACTGCGGCTATCCAGTTCTTACTTTCTGACCTCATGACATTCGGCACAATCAATCCTCAACCGCCGGCAGAAGCAAGGAAGCAGATCATGCTCTGCAATTGGGCTATGTCTGTGATTGTAGCGCTCTGTGTCGATCCTTCGTCCTCCCACGAAATGAAGGACGTGCCTTCCGACCTCGTCTCTGTGCGGAAATTCGTTCTTGAGGCGCTTAGTCGAGCTTTGAAAGATCTTCCTCCATCAGAGAATGCGGAAGATCGATATAGCAGACTCTTTGCTCTAGCAGATTTGTGTCACCGTCTTCTGATTGTGCGTTTCAATGTCGGCTCACGCAAGGTCAACGATGAATCCCCCACGCATATTGCGAAGGTGATGTTGGAGAAGAACTTTGTGGCGACCCTTACAAATTCTCTAGCTGAAGTTGATCTCAACTATCCCAACATTCGCGGAGTGGTCACAGCAATTCGAGGCCGCTGGAGTATTGTACGTCTACAAGTGCACGCTTCGATTTGACGTATTAAAGGATGTCCACAGGACTAAGATTGCTATCAAGATGAGTCGAGTCTCGGACAAAAACAAGGAGCTCCTTGAAGAGAAGGCCGAGACCTCAAGTTCTATGGTGTCTGATGAAGATGAAGACGAAGATGAGGGTGGACATGACGGCGAGGAAACGCCAGATTTATATCGAAATTCTTCGCTTGGGTTGTGCGTCATTCAAGTACTAGCCGTTCCATTACTTAGCTGACTTCTCGTTCACCTCCTCGACTGTAGGTTCGGTGGGGTGAGTTAGGATTCTTGGCTGCCTCTTGCTTGTACTCATCAATTGCAGGAGATGGAAGATGTTCACTACGGACCAGAAGAAGATGCTGACGAGAACCCTGAGGAGGAGGATGACGATGTTGAGATGGATTTCGGTGACGAGACGGGAAGTGAGGATACGTCTAATACTGATGAAGATGTTGAAGACGACCTTGACGAAGATCTCGAAAACGAGACTGGTGAATCACAGGAAGGTTGGCAGGACGAGGACGAGGAAGATGAGGAAGGTCTGGTGGAGGACGACGATGGTCGCGTCGATGATGAGGGCGACGAGGACGAGGACGATGACGATGACGATGGTGAGGGGATCATGTGGCAGGTAGGAAGTCACCACATCACCACCAGTTGTACACTAACGTTGTCGTAGGAAATTGCTGTCGGCCAAGGTGATCCTGGTGTTGGTGCTGAAGATGCTGACGATGACGAAGCTGCTGGTACGTGAGCATTCCGGAGGACTCTATATCTGTTCATATTGTTCTATCAGATACCATTCCGATCATGCCAATGGACGTGGATGAGGAGGGTGAGGTGATATCAGATGGGGACGAGTAAGCTGCAGCTTATTAAGAGTAAACCATTGCCTTTCTGATTCTTGCTCCTAGATTTGGAGACGAAATTGGTGTGATTGATGATGGCGGTCGAATGCCCAATGTATTTGAATTGGCAACAGGATTCGCCAACGTCTTTGCTGATGGCGCAATGAATGCGAATGAGTGGGGCGATCCGTCCGTATCCTGGACCGGGGCTGTTCGCACTGGTCGCCGACGTGATGCCGGTGGGTGCTCCTCGAATGTTCTTCGCAGTGAATTGTGTCTGTAACTGATGTAGACTTTATAGGTGAAGACGACCTAGAGATCTTTGGGCGTCCTCGAAATGTGGCTACGTCAACGTCCGAAAACATAACCCATCCATTGCTTCTTGATCCCGCAACAACCTCACGTTTAACCGCCCAATCCAGGGGTTCTCGCCGTGTCCAGAGGGGTGTTGTCTCAGCTGGCAACCACGATCTACTCCAGAGTATCGAAGAAGCTATTGGTGAAGGGGCGATCCAATTTTTCCAGCATATCATTGCTCATACTCGAGGCAATGGTGGAGACATGATTCACATAGACGTTCCCCCAGGTGCTCTGGGGACCTTGCAGCGTAATGGTCGTGCTGGTGGTATATCTGCGTCTATCCGGCTAGAGAGAGCGCCACGGCCTGGCGAAAGTCGATCCGATGGCCGCACTTTCAACCCTCTTCTTACTATACAAAGGTGGACGGAAGAGGCGAAGATGCTTCATGGCAAATTCGAACAGGCTCGCTTGGCTAAGCTTGCGAAATATATCACCCTGGTTCTTCTCCCAGCTGCCGTGGAGGCTCTCAAGCAAGCTAGAATTGCAGAGGAACAGGAGCTAGCTCGACAACGAGAGGAGGCGCGAGTTAAAGCGGAGGAAGAGGCCACCAGAGCAAAAGAGCAGGAAACTAAGGAGGTCAAGGAACAGGATGACAAAGAAAGGGCGGAGACAGACAACGCCAAGCAGGCCGAAGAATCAGCACAACAAGCCGTCGTCGTCGAGATTCCTTTGCCGAGTGGAGAGGTTCAGGAGTCTGCGGATACGGACGTTGACACCGAGATGGTTGATGTCTCAGAAGAACCCTCTTTTACATCAGATCATGAACCATCGGCGAGCAGAAGGAACAATGCAGATGCAGCAACCTCGGAAGATCTTCCAAACGAGCAAGCAGTTGCAGGTGAGGGGAGCTCCGCGAACCCTGTAGAGCGAATCACTGTCATGATTCATGGAAGTCCAGTCGACATAACCGACACCGGTATCGACCCCACGTTCTTGGAAGCCTTACCGGATGATATGCGAGAAGACGTTCTTAACCAACACGTTCGCGAGCAACGCGCTGCTCGGGTGGAACGCCCCACTGATTCTCAGATCAGTTCAGAGTTCCTCGATGCGCTTCCTCCAGATATTCGCGCGGAGATCATTCAGCAGGAGGCCGTTGAACGTGCTCGGCAGCGTATTGAGCAAGCTACCGCTCAAGGCGCCACAGGCGCAGCTACTGATATGGATCCCGCAAGTTTCATCGCAAGCCTTGATCCTCAGCTTCGACAGGTCGTTCTCATGGATTCCGATGATATGTTTATTCAAAGCCTACCTTCCCATATGATAGCTGAAGCCAACATACACCGAGAGACTGGTCGTCCACCACGCACGCGGCACCTACCCCCCGCTGCCGGCGAGAATCGTTCCGCTCCCCACAAGGTCAGCAGGCGTCGAAGTTGCCTGTATCTCGTGACGCCATTCAGTTGTTGGATAAGCCTGCTCTCGCCATTCTCGTCCGCCTCCTATTTTTCCCCCATGTTCTGAAGAAGAATCTTCTGTACAAAGTTCTCGTGAACCTTTGTGAAAACGCCAAGACACGCACCGATCTATTCAATCTTCTCCTCAACATCCTCCAGGATGGCTCCGGAGATCTCGCTTCCGTTGACAAGAGTTTTGCTCAGATGTCCTTCCGTCACTCGAAACCATCTAATCAGCAAACTCCAAAGTCTTTGGGAAAGCAGCGGGTAACGACGGACTATTTCAGCAGCCTCTCCATTCCCAAATGGCAAAATGATGTCGTCCCAGAGCTCATTGTTCAACGATGTCTAGAAGCCTTGACATATATCGTCAGCACCAACGAGCTATCCGCTTTGTTCTTCCTTACAGAGCATGAGCTACCTGTTGGTCTACGGCGAAATGCCTCGAAGAAGGGCAAGGGCAAAGAGAAACAAGCACCTCAGACACACTACCCGGTCGTTCTACTATTGAGCCTATTAGATCGCCAGTCCATCCTGAGGACACCATCCATCGTGGAGTCCGTCGTGGCGCTTCTGGCCACCTTGACACGACCACTCGCAAGCCTCAAGGACCGGAAGAAAGATGTTACACCTGAAGGTGGCAATATTGCTCCGTTCCTGCTCCTGTTCCTGCATTAGAGGTTCCAGCGCCCGCAAATGCCGAGGCTACTGTCCCGTCGTCCACAAATCGTAAGTCTCGCAATCGTATCCTCCGACTTCACATAATTAACGCGATGAAATTAATCTAGCGCCTACTGCAGGAATTGCACCAGCTAACGGCCCTGCTACAGAAACCGCTGCGCCTGCTGCGCGCGCCGAAGAGAAGATCTTACTCGCGCATCCCCCGATAATCCCGCACCCGGTACTTCGCTTCATTGTGAACATCCTTACTGCTGGAGAATGCTCGGGCAGGACGTTTGCCCAGAGCCTAGCTCTCATTCAGCACCTCTCGCACATTCCCGACGCTCGAGACGTCATTGCCCTTGAACTCAAAACAAGAGCTCAAGAGTTTGGCCAGAGCTTGTATGCTGCTTTGGATGAGCTTGCCGCTGCACTTCACGAGTCTCAAGGTGACGTTCTCGCAAGCTCCATTGCATCAAAATTCTCTCCGGCTTCATCGGACCAGGCGAAGCTACTCCGAGTCCTGAAGACAATCGACTACATGTATTCCCCGAAGCTGTCGACTCAGCCTGCCAGCGCTCTTCCGGATGCGGATGTAGAGAAAGTACAGAGCATATATGAGGGCTTCCGATTCTCCGCACTCTGGAAACGTCTCGGCGATTGTCTAGCTATCATCGAAGAGAAGCCCGAGATGGAGCATATTGCTACAGTGCTGCTCCCATTGATCGAGTCCTTGATGGTGGTCTGCAAGTACGTTGGTCCGAAGATGGGTCCTGCTGGAAACGTGTCTCGTGCGCTGCGGGCCTCAGCCTCGCCGCGGTCACCCACAACTGCCCGGGAATCCATGGAGGACCTCTTCGTCACTTTCACAGACGCTCATCGCAAGGCGCTCAACTTGATGGTGCGAAACAACCCGTCGTTGATGAGCGGATCCTTCTCCTTGCTCGTCCACAACCCGCGTGTGTTGGACTTTGACAACAAGCGCAACTACTTCAACCAGCAGCTCCACCGACGGCCGCACGCACGCGAGCACCATGGTACGTTGCAGCTCAACGTCCGCCGCCAGCGGGTCTTCGAGGACAGTTTCCAGTATCTGCAGCGCAAGACGGGCGACCAGATCAAGTACGGGAAGCTCAGCGTACGCTTCTACGACGAGGAGGGTGTTGACGCCGGCGGCGTGACGCGGGAGTGGTTCCAGATTTTGGCGCGCCAGATGTTCGACCCGAACTACGCGCTGTTCCAGCCCTGCGCCGCGGACAAACTGACGTACCAGCCCAACAAGGCGTCGTGGGTGAACCCCGAGCATCTCGCATTCTTCAAGTTCGTCGGCCGAGTCATTGGAAAGGCGATCTACGATGGACGCTTGCTCGACGCGTACTTCGCCAAGAGTCTCTACAGGCAACTCCTTGGGAAGCCGGTGGACTACAGAGACGTGGAATGGGTCGACCCGGAGTACTACAACTCGTTGTGCTGGATCCTCGAGAACGACCCTAGTTATCTTGAGTTGACCTTCAGCATAGAGGCAGATGAGGTATGTCGACTTCAGGTTAGTGATGGCGTTATCTGACTAGTGTTCTCCGTAGTTCGGCGTGACCAAGGTCGTCCCACTGAAAGAGAATGGCGCGTCTGTTCCTGTGACTCAAGAAAATAAGCGGGAGTTCGTGCAACTTTCCGCTCAGTATCGATTGTACTCGTCGATCAAGGATCAGATTGAGTCGCTGCTGGCCGGATTCTACGAGATAATCCCCAAAGACCTCATTGCAATTGTAAGTGTTTCTTTCGTTGGCGACATCTCCTACCCGCTGACAATGTCCTGGCAGTTCAATGAGCAAGAGCTGGAGTTGTTGATCTCAGGAACACCAGACATCGACGTTGACGAATGGCGTTCTGCGACGGAGTACAACGGTTACACCAGTGCAGATCCTGTCATCGTTTGGTGGTGGCGTGCACTCAAGTCGTTCAACCGGGAGGAGAGAGCGAAGGTCCTCAGCTTCGCCACCGGCACATCTCGCGTTCCCCTAGGAGGGTTCGTCGAATTGCAAGGCGTACAGGGCGTGCAGAGGTTCTCAATACACAAGGCGTATGGCGACACAGACCGACTTCCTCAGGCCCACACATGTGAGTTCGGCCCTTGCTCGATACCCGGAAGGCCTGCTGACCATGTCGACTACTACGATAGGTTTCAACCAGATCGATCTCCCGCAATATTCCTCGTACGAGATGCTGCGTCAGCAGCTGTTACTTGCGATCAACGAAGGTGGCGAAGGGTTCGGTTTTGCATAAGAATAGGATAGTCAATAATGAAAGAACACGCAGAATCTTGTAGAAGCAACACAATGTACATATCATACAATTCAATTTCATGTCGCACGTAGGTAGGACCACATTTTGTCTGCGTGAAGTGAGTCTTGCCAGGTCTTGCCATGTGCTCGAGTGGGCGTTGGAACTTGTCGCATGATTTGCCACAGCGCCGCGGAGTGCCCACACTACCCATTCAGCTGAATCATACCCGGGGGTGGGGTAATGCGCACCATATCTTCCCCGCACTCCCCAGGCTTCACGTCTCGATACTGGACACCACCATGCGCGCCTTCGTGATTAACGAGTACGCACATCCGTCCAAGATCGCACTCACCGCCGACGCGCCTGCACCCACCCCGGGCGCAGGCGAGGTGCTGGTGGACGTCTACAGCGCCGGCCTCAACTTCTTCGACGTTTGTCTCTTTCACGCCGCGTACTTATCACACACGCACCGCAGCTGATCGCGATACGCCACTGTAGATCCTGCAGTCGCAAGGCAAGTATCAGAACCAGCCGCCATTCCCGTTCGTGCTCGGCACTGAGCTCGCGGGGAGGATCGCGGCGGATTCGCCCATCCCGGCGGGTTGCCCGTTCCAGCGCGGGGATAGAGTGTTCGGTGCGGCGCAGGGGGCTTTTGGCGAGCAGGTCGCTGCGAAGTGGACGCAGCTGCTCCCACTCCCCGAGAATATGACGTACGACCAGGGCGCAGGTTTGTCGGCTTTATCGCAGCGTGCAAGGACCGCGGGGGTGCTGACTACTTTACTACACCAGGCCTACACATAACATGGCCGACCAGCTACGAAGCGCTGGTTGGTCGTGCTCAGCTGAAGCCTGGTATGTCTGCGTATACTTTGTTCTGCACGCATTCGCGAGCTAATGGTGTGGGTACTCTCACAGGCGAATGGGTTCTCGTCACCGCCTCGGCGGGCGGCGTAGGTGTCGCAGCCGTGCAACTAGCAAAGGGTATGGCCACTGCAGCCACATCGCTACATGAGCTCACGCTTTTGTTGTTCTCAGCCCTCGGCGCGAAGGTCATCGCAGCGGCCGGTTCTCAGGAGAAGCTCGACGTGTCCATGCACTATGGCGGCGCGGACTTCGGCGTGAACTACACCAAGCCGAACTGGCAGCAAGAGGTGCTGAAGATCACCGGGGGGAAGGGAGTGGACGTCATTTACGACCCGGTTGGCCTCATCCGGGACTCGCTCAAGTGCATCGCGTGGAAGGGACGCGCGATCGTCGTCGGCTTCGCCGCAGGCGAGATTGAGAAGGTAGATCGGCCCATACAGAGTGTCGAAATAGTTCTCATGGGTTCTTTTAGCTGCCGTTGAATCTGGTCTTGTTGAAGAACATCGCTATCGTGGGCATCCACTGGGGCGCTTATACCAGTACGTGCTCATCGTTGGATCAGCGTATTTAGATGCTGATTTGGTGATCCTATCTACAGAGAAGGAGCCCGAGCACATTCCATCTGTATGGAAAGCGTTACTCGAGTGAGTATCTCTATTTCGCTTCGCCGCGCCGCCTCTTCTGACGTCTTGTCTAGCATGTTTGCGTCCGGCCGGGTTAGCCCAGTGGTGTATCCGCAGGTCTTCCCGCTGGAGAAGCTGGCCGATGGACTCGGGGCATTGGAGCAGCGCAAGACATGGGGGAAGGTCGTCGCGCGTGTCAGAGATGAGCATACACACGAGAAGTCAAAGCTGTAGACACTTCATCGACCATGTTGTAACATCATTATGTCCACCTCGTACTAAGGAACTTCTCGTAACAGAACAGCCATATTTCATACCTGGCTCGAGCAGTAACCGTGCGAGAGCAGGCTAAAAACTCTTCGATCTCAGCTGACCTCAGGAATCTGAGGAAAAATTTCCGGTCAACTACGCGAAATAGTAGCAACAACTCCTTTCGATCGAGTGACCTCAGGGTTATGAGCCCTGCGCGCTTCCAGCTGCGCCATGTTGCTAATAGAGATTCTCCACCATGTTATCATATAATAATGTTTTAGGGATTGCTTATCCAAAACTCCCAGCCGCAGCGTAACCTATTAGCGTAACATCTCTACCTCGTTCAGCGACGGAATTGCCTATGCTCGGTAGACATGCTCCCGCTGCCAGTGTCGCTGACCCGTAGGGAGTTCCACAGACACGCCTACCACTCCCGCCGCAGCACAAGAGATATCCTCCTCACCCGCGCCCGGGTGACCAACCTCGGTTTTCTGCTCCTCGCTGGTTTCGCTGCTCTATCCTTCCTGCTCAACCTGAGATGGTATTTCTCGTCGCTCAGTACTGGCCACCAAGCCCACGTCCCCCGCTCGGCATTCTGGCGACAATTGAGCGCCATGACGCGCTGTCCGCGATCGACCATCTCATCATCGTGCCCGGACATGCTATCTGGAAAGGCTCGAGCATTGCGCAGAGGCTAGACGACGACGAGTGGATACTGGAGCCTTACCAGAGGGGCGGCGCGCGTGTTGCTGCGTTCTTTAAACATATATTAGCAGGGTGGGTGGTACCGTCATGTCTCCTGGTCACTCACTTCATACTTACATCACATCTGTGCTTTTATGTGCGCAGAGCAGAACTCGCCAGAGAGGACGAGAATTCCCTCCTGATATTCACCGGGTAATATCCTCATTCTTTATATCATTCCTCGAGCGTTGACATCTATCTACCCAGCGGTCAAACACGGCCATCATCGACTACCACTGAGGCCGAGTCATACATGCGGCTCGCGCTCCTCTCCGACGTCCTGCCCACTGACGTTCCATCGCAGGTGCTCCGCGCGACGACGGAGAACTACGCACTTGACTCTTACCAGAACCTGCTCTTCTCCGTCGCGCGCTTCCACGAATACACGGGGCGGTACCCGAAGCACATCACCGTCGTGGGGTACGAAATGAAGCGGCGCCGGTTCACCGAGCTGCATCGTACGGCACTGCGGTGGTTCCCGGACCGCTTCCACTACATCGGCATCGATGCGGAGGGCGACGAGGCCGTCGCAGCACGGGAGGGGGAGGTAAGCAGCGCGCTCCTCTCTGCCCGCACCCGTCCTGACGTCTGAAGCAGAGAGTGAACGGGTTCCTACCGTACACTGTGGACGCCTACGGGTGCCATGGCCTACTATTGTCGAAGCGCCGCAGCCGCAATCCCTTCATTAGATACCACTCGTACTACTCATCCTCGCCGGAGCTGGGCGACCTGCTTAACTGGTGTCCGGGTCCAGATGAGGGCGGCCAGACTGCGATATTCGCAGGACCTCTTCCTTGGGACTATACATAGTTAGAGTACTTATTCCTGATCTACACATCGGCTCAGATCATCGATTTTGGAGTGTGTGATACTTTGCGTATATAATTTGCGTACAATGCCTCTCATTCAGGGCGCTATAGCCAAGTGGTTACGGCGACAGATTAGAAATCTGTTCTCCTTTGGAGGCGCAGGTTCGAATCCTGCTGGCGTCGCTCTTTCTCCTCGCATGACAGTTTTTGGTTTTTTGATAGTCGCTCAATGAAATGTTCTGAAATTTACTGCGTAGTATGCTTGATGTCTGCCCACAACATAGTCTCTCATTTGAATGATCTTTACGGATATATTTTGCTCGCAGGAAACCACATTTGATTGAACACATGGACACAAACATCCATTATCCGTTGTCTACACTGTGTTGTTCCTATGTCTGCCAGTGCCAACCACAAATCAAATTCCTACGATGCATTCTGGAGCCTCAGCTAAAGTTAACTCGTACCAACTTTACCAATTACAATAGGAACAAAATGCATGTGGACCCGAGCGAGTCCAAAACCTTTGAAGACGGACTCCAGAGGATGTACAAGCGAAGAATAGCACAGTCCCCCTGCAGCCTCATGAGAATCTTCAGGTTCTCCTGATGTTCACTGCACTGAAACAGGTGGCGCTGGAGATGTGGGTGCCCACCGTGAGGCTCAAATCCTTGGGCAAGCAGGCCTCAAGTCTCGATGCTGTTGATCAAAACACGTAAATGGTTTGATGAGTCTGTAAACATCGTGAGTTGATGGCTTTGGCATCTGCGGAGTTTTGGTATGGGCAACTCACGAACCGTCGATCCAACCTCGTCTTGGCTCTCCCGTTCAATCTGCGCGGTGATTATATCGTAGGCAGCTGGTGACAACGTTTGCTGGTAGTGATTTTTAGGTTGGGCAGCTGAATTATTAAAAACTGCAATGGACGTTCTGAAGATTACACATGGTCATCAAGTTACATCCACATCGTTTCCTATCATACAACAAGCGAGCTCATCCTGCACGATAGAAATCAATCCCAAGGCTTCACATCTACTAGTATCTCGTTAGAGCCAAGCACATCAACACCATTCCACACACTCACTCTCGTTGTAGGTCCTTTTCCGATAGTGGTACCGGTACTCTGATTCGACGACTTCGGGAGGCTCCTCGGGCTCCTCGTCATCGTCGTCTTTCGCCGCAGCGGCGAGGCCGAATGGCGACATCGCACGGCTCACACGGCGGCGCGCCTCATCTGCGCGCGTCTCGGCGTGACGGAGGTGCAGCAGGAGGCGGTTGAGCACGGTTGTCGTGAGCGCCCACACGAAGCTGCGACTCGATGTGTCAGCGAAAGCCTGCGTACTCGCGCGGGGGACTCACAAGACGGCGAGCAGCGTGAGCGCCGGGCGGGCGAGTGCCGCGAGCGTCAAGTTCAGCACGCGCAGGCAGGTGATGGCCTGACGCGGGGTGTCAGAAGGGGGACGGATGCAAATACAAACGTGGGCGGCGCACCAGGAAGTAGCCGATGCCGTCCTGGTAGAGCGCCTTCGCGATGGGCAGCTGTGTCGTGCGGGGACGGTCGAGCGCATTCAGCGACGTCGACGCGAGCACGAACACCTCGAAGAGCATCTGCACGGGTCGGTCAGCGTTGCTCAGCGGGCACGGATGGTTCGGGAGACGTACGGGCGCGCCCCACACCGCGATTAGCAGGTGCGAGGACTGGGTTGTGACGCACATGCGCGCGACGGGGGACACTGGACGTGCGCTGTGCGGGAGATGGGTCAGGCCAGACGCTGAGGGGCATTGGCTGGCTTGGGACTCACGAATGACATGTGTGAGGGTGATGACCATCGTGACGACCTGCGCGATGAAACTCGCGAGGAACCCCGCGGTCATGATCTTCAGCACAATCTACATAGGCACGCGTCAGCGCGGTCAGCAGCCGAATGGGCAGAGCAGAGTGCGTACCGGGCGGTGCTCCCACAGGATGACGACGCGCTGGAGGACGAGGAGGTTCGCGATGCCGACGGACACGACCGCGAGCATCGAGCACGTAAATAGGAATTGCCTGCATCTGCGGAGGCGTCAGATGGCGCGCACTAATATATGTTGCGCATATACTTGCCCCTGGACATAGCGACGATGTCAGCGCGCATATAGCACACGCGTTCGCAGCAGATGCTCACCTCGTCCGAAAAGTTATACCCCGTCAAGCCACACGACTCTGCAGAATAGCCAGAATAAGCACTCGACGCAAGCGGTGCGCGACTAAGCGGCGTGCGCACCAAATGCCACAGCAATGAGCGCGCCAAGTACGAGGTACCGGTTTGCGAGGAAGGTGTACTTCGCGAAGGATGCCGATGCGGTCCAGATCAGCGCGGCCTCGTCGGACAGCGTCAAGAGGTGGTCATACAGGATCACGACGAGGCCCGCCGCTGCCACGCCCGTCAGCACTAGCGGAGTCGACGCCAAGGGGTAAACGCACCGCTTAGATACTTGGTCGCGTTCGCGTCCCACAGCGCAGACTGGGAGAGATCCATAGCGTCTCAGTGTGTGCGGGATGAGCTGAAAGGAGACGACCTGTCGCCAGACTATGCGGAGCAGGCGGGTGAGTATGTTTATATCGCGCAGTGGGGTGGAGGAGGCACCGCAAGAGGTGCTAAGCCCTTTCGAAGCGCAGAAGGCGTTGATCCTCGCTGCATAGTCAAGGCAAACGCTACGGTGGTGCCATGCACGCCACTGACACGAGCCTGAGACCGCATCGCTCCGAAGAGGATTAATTGATGCACCATATAGCTCAGCAAGTGACAACGCTCGTGTCAGTGCATAAGACACGTTTCATGCGACTCACGGCTTGTAGTTAATGTCCTGTATTCGTAGACGGTCCAGCCGGGCCAAAAGGTATGAAAGAGGTGGCAAGCCTCATACTGATCCCGTCAACGGCCGCTATGTACCATTCTGATTTCGAAAGTGACGAAGTCCGCACGTTCGGATCTGCACATCAATGCATCAAAGTTGGTCAGGGGGCGCGTCGTTATGTTACGGGAATGTCTCCCGTCAGAACAGCACCGCCATTCATGAGGAGCCGCTGCCTGAAAATGTCACTCAGCGCAATGCGGATCAAATCTGGATTTCCACGGTCGCTGATCTTCCAGTAAGCACGACCAAGGCTCCATTTTGGACCTACAAGTTCGGGTAGTAAACAACGTTTTGCAAAGAAAAACCGGGAAGGGTAGAAAGATTAAGCAGGACGACGATGTACATGATATACAGAACGAGTACACGTAGCGTACAACAGCAAAAACCGTGCCGAGTCAAGCAGTGACTGATGCAACGTTCGTCGAGAGGTTGAGCGAGAAATGATGATCGAAATTCTGATGCGACTTATACCAAAACGCCTTTTCCGAATCCGGTGTGGC
The DNA here is from genome assembly GCA_001683735.1 of Grifola frondosa. Classification (NCBI taxonomy): domain Eukaryota; kingdom Fungi; phylum Basidiomycota; class Agaricomycetes; order Polyporales; family Grifolaceae; genus Grifola; species Grifola frondosa. Next base: position 646,068 of record LUGG01000025.1, on the reverse strand, counting down.
CTCAGTTTCCGACAAGCGGGGCCCGCTCTTCATCCAAAGTGATAGCCCCCTGTCCGTGACGCCACTTGAGAGCAACACCGACGACGGCCTTCCCGACCCACACGAGCGCGAGGAGCGCGAACGCCAATGCGCTCCAGTGCACAAACGCCGAGCTCGTCTGCTCAGCGAAGATGGCCCAAAGCGACCAAGCAATTGCGATGCTCGCAGGGAGATCGCCCTCCGGGGAGGAGAAAGCGTAGGTGGCTGCAGTACCCTCCAAGAAGAACCTACACGCTTTGTTGAATAAATCATCACATTTCAAGATAAATGCCGCTTACAGAGCGAGGAAAACGAAAACTTTGGTCCAGACGGCCGCTCCGTGGTCGCGTCGTTTCCGAATGCCTCGAAGGCAGTAAGCACTACCAACACGGTCGTCCATCCGTGGTAAAGCGAGAACGGCAGGTGAACAAAGAGCTCGTCCCAGGTGTTCTGTGGCTCATGATACTTTTTGACAATGTAGTATATGTGCTAATAAAATGGGGATTAAATCATGAAGAATTTACTCGCGAAACAAATACCTACAGTCACAGTGGAGCTGACGAAGAGCGCAAAGATGAAAGCAACGATGTAGTGGTGACTTGCCCATACGCTAACGTAAATGGTGTTGAGGATGGCGAGGAGAGGAAAACGCCAAGAGATTCCGTCAATAATGACCGTCTTTCCGGCCTCACAGAATTGGTAGACAATAGTGCCAAGCAACAGGAGGTGGATCAATGACCTAACAGGTACATCATGAGCGTTTCCCGATGGCGGTAAATGGTAGTGGCGGCTGTGCGTACCAGATGAGGAAGGCCCAAGGCGCCGGAGTGATATAAGTCTCCTTTCCGTTATAGTAGACATCGGCAGGGCCGGCGATAGTATAGATGTTGGAACCTAGGAATAGGAAATATACGACAACATTGACAATCTGCGAACAGCTTAGCTCGGCGCCGCACCGGTCGACGAGCTGAGCCACTCACTTTGAGCAACAGTCCATCTGTCCAGGAAGGCATGTTTAACAGGAGCGGGCGACGGGAGGAGCAAAGGAGCAGCTGCCATGATGCGAGGGTGCCCCAGGCTTTATGGGCCCGCACCAAGCACAGCGCTGACGTCAAACAGCGTCAAATAGATTCCGTGCGTCACCGGAGTGGCGCACTCACCGTGTGGCGCGGTTTAGATTGCCGCTTAAACTCAGCCGAAGCTCCGCCGGCCGGCCAGCCCGCCACGATGCATCCCAAAAAGGCATGATGAGGCACGTGGCAGCTGCGCGATCGGCGCGACGGGCACGTGCGTCCTCAAGCTACCGCGACCGCCCGTCGTCCTCGACAATGTCTACCTACGCACCCCGCCATTCCCCCTCCGCCTTCTCCACCCCTGCCTCTACCACCCTCTTCCGTCGCCTCACATGGGAAGGTACCGCCCCCTCGAGGTCCGCGTCGACCCCAAGGAGCTCCCGGCGAACAGCGATCGCGGGCTCGAGTGCTACTACATCCAGGCACCACGCGTTAGCTACCTCCCCTGCTCGTGCCCGAGATCAAGCGGTTCCTTATGGATGTCGTCTTCGATGAGGCGGCGGCGCGCGTGCTCAAGGAGGAGGAGTGGTGGTTCGAGAGCGAGGAAGGGAGCTTGCTCAAGTGGTGAGTCTCGCGTTGCTGCACCTCCTGCTACCCGGACGTAAACAGGTCCATGCCTGTGTTCCGCTTTCTTTCATTCATCTGGGTTGACTTGCGGCCAACTTCTGGCTACCCGCATGTCAGTCCTGTTGATGGTCGGCTGTACAGTCATCCGGGACAGCCAACAGGGCCGTAATTCTATTCTGGTCATTATGTATCCGTGAACATGAGCCTATAGCTTGGCTGTGCTGCCTGCTCTATTCTCAGCTGCACATTCATACGACCGAAATAAGCCGAGACCCCGTATTTGCGATACGCGTGTTGGTAGCTCGCTTGCGCTAACGCATCGACAGGCATTGGCCAATCGGCCTCCTCTATGACAATCACTCCATATCGCTTTCCACCAAGCAGTCCGCATCCTCGTCCCAAGTGACCCCATTGCGACTGATCCTTCATCTCGCTTCACCGCCCACCGACAAGCTTCTGCTATCTCCGAGCGCGGAATCATGCAAGCAGGCGTTCATGGGACAAATGAAGGAAGCCGACTTCATTAGGTGGGGAAACACGAAGCGCATGACCGGTCTCCGCAAGGCAGAGCAAGACGGACTCTGGGAAGGCATCAAAGAGCGTGGGTCCTCACTTTCCACTTTCCGCGTATCTCGTCACACACACGCTGTTCCCAGATAACTTTGACGAGTACTGGCGTGTGGCGTCGAAGGTTACGCCCACTACCACGCCCACGCGCTCGCAATCTCCGCCACCGCCACCGTCCTCAACGTCGATGCACACGCGCCCACCGTCCGCCGACCCGAGCACAAACGGCGGGCCCGATCGCGACGGTGCGTATAACGTGCGCAGCGTGCCCGTGCGCATCTACCTCCCAGAGGGGCCCGTGCTGCAGGACCTCGTTCCCCCATCCTTGAGGACGGTACGCTCCCTTCTCGCGCCTCTGATCATTCCGTGCGCCCGCTAAGACCCGACCTACGCCCAGGCTCGACGCACACGCTCGCGCGGTTCCTCACCACGCGCCTACCGCTCCTCTTCCCGTCCCCCGAGTCTGGGCAGAGTAACCTCGCATGCGCATTCATCCAGGGCGTGCCGGCACCTCACGATACGGAAATGGCTTGGCTTGGTGCATGCATGGCGGGCGCGGATGGTTGGGTCAACGTGTGCGTTGGGCTGCAGCGTGATGGTGCCGCTAGATATTAGTGATCGATAACATATGTTTTGTGTCTCGCCAGGCGTTCGGTTGTACTATATTATCTAGTTTTATCTAATAGATTCTATGAGAGAATTTGTCCATAGCAGCATGTTCAAAAGTAGATCTAGTGCTATAAGGTTGTGTGGCATTGGAAGTCATTCTCCCATAGTCGTTTAGCCAACCTTTCGCCCCTACGTCCATCGGCAGTGACAGCGTACCATGACCAGTGCATCATCCTATTTTGGATGTAACACAACTGTATAAGAAGAGAACGATCACATGGGATGCTATGCGGTCGCTCGGTGAAGTGGCTGATTTCGTGGTAGGTCTGAATCCAAGTCTCCGCCGCGTCCGAATTCTGTGTCAAAATTAGTATCTGTATCCCATGCAGTTCTAGGATCAGACACACCTGGAATCGCGAATGCGCGAGGCGGGTCCTTCGCGACCGGGATGCCCGCCAACACCGACAGGTCTGCAATAACGGTCGTAACAGGGGGCACAGCACCGTCCGAGGAAAGAGCGGTCACGGTCGCTCAGTTGGACGATCTTCTCCGTCATCACCCCGACAATCACGGCGGCGGTGGGCTTCCGGCGCCGCGATGAGCCCGGGGAAGTGCCGCACCAGTACGAGGACCTGTTGCCGATGTCCGCCATTGCCGCATGAAATCGTCTGCGGGGTACGCTGCCCACAGTGGAGTCTCGAGAACTGCCGGAGAGAGGAGAGGACCTCCCGACGAGCTCGCGTGCCTCTTCATCGTCGTCCCCGAGTTGGGCGTGCGGAGGTCGCAGCGTGAAGCGCCACTTCGCAGACCTTCAGAAAGATCTCGATCCCAGCGTCGTCTTCCGGGAGATGTGTGATCAGCGAGGTAGTCGTTCGCAGAACTGCACAACAGGTATATGTGAGTCCGAGTATCGTGAAAATGCAAATGGACGATGGACGAACCGTCACGCCCGATAGGGGCAAGATCGCGCTCCCTGATGACGGTGAAGAAAATGTAGGACGCGATGATACTTCTGTCATCGGCCTGGTTCATGAACATCGTCGCAACGCGATTCAGGAACCTCGCCGTCACCGGGTACGCCGACTCGACGGTGCCCACCCGGGACCACAGCGTCCACGATAGCGTGAGGATGCGCAACTGGTTCTCAACATAGTCGTCCCCGCCCGCGACCAGTTTCTCCAGAAGACAGAGGGTGAGCCGCAGGACCGCGTTCACAGATTTGGTGCCGCGGTCGTGTGTCCACGTCTCGACCAGCGCATCGAGGCGGTCCGCGCGGTTCAGGAGCATATCGTAGTAGCAGGGTACCGCGACTTCGGGTGCTATGGTGTGGAAGCAGGGTTCGACTGTGTTTTCGAGGAAGTCGTCGTCCATGGTGATCGCGTCGGCTGCTACTAACAGGTGCTGATCAAGGACGGACCCTTCATCTCGCACAGACATCTCTTTCGCGGTCCTCCAGCTGCAGTAGGCGTACCCAACGGAACACCTGCGGAGTGCGGACAGATAATCATCCCAGTGGCCGTTCATCCGCGATGCAAGCGACGACACCCAGTCTTGAACGAGGACGGAATATATAAGGCGGCACGATGCTCGATACACCCGCAATACTCCTTGCACGAGCAAGAAGATACCGAGTGCTTGCGGCGACTTGTAAAAGCAGTCTGGGAGAAGGCGGGAAGTACGATCGTGATGACAGAGAACAGCAGCAGTATCACCACGAGTACTGTCGAGACGATGGCAACAGTTGGATGCAAGTTCCAGAGCAGATCCAGAAGGCCGACGAGAAACAAGGCGAGAGCGATCTGCAGGAGGAGAGGTAGGAGTGTCATTATTTCGAACACTCGCCACTTCACAAGACTGTCATAGCGGTATTGCCGAAGACGAGCAGTCTCGTGAGAGAGCGATGCACCAACGAGCCCATGAGTGAACTGGTTGATCCACTGTTTCACCATAATGGCGATAGATGCCGCGGCGAGGCTGCAGATTAGGCTAGCAAACCACATAACGTTGACGCGAACAGCGAAGGGCGCTGCTTGGAAGGTGGAACCGGGATTGGACGTGGATGAAATTGGGTGTGTGGAGTTTACGAAGGCCGTGCTGATCGCGAAGCTATTGAGTTGCGCAGATATCTGCGCCAAGAGAGCCACTGGTGTATCAGTGGGGTCGGGCTGCAACATCTGGTACGATTGCACATTGAATGCAGTGAGGACAGCGGAGAACAGGCCCGCCTGTTTTTGAAGAATCGTCAAGATCGCGATACTGTCCTAAGAGAATTATGAACTGACAAATACGAGGAGCATATCAATCTCTTCCTTCCATCCCTGAACCAGAGATCGGTCGTAGTCGCTCAGAACGCCAGCACACCTCGACCACGCAGAAGCTGTATCCTCCCCGTCTCGTTTAGGGCATGGCGGTGTATTCTACAGTGGACAATTGCAAGTCTGAGTGAATGATCGATATAGTGATAAGGAGCAACTCACCTCGTCATCCACCTTTTGAGTTTTGAAAGGACCCGAATGCTATAGTCGTCACAGTTGTGAGATTAATTAACATGTAGTACTGTGATGGAACCCACCGACGTCCGATCGGGAATCCCAGTGGCTTGGGGGAGTACATGCATCTGACGGGAAGGAAACAGCACGGACATTGCACAAGAATTAAAAGGTGAAGCTGAGAGTTGAGCGTTGAGATCTCGAGACCTCAGCCTCTCAGGCAGACCATTTATATCAAAGCGCTCGCGCGAATACTCCAGAAGTTGTTAGCAAAACAAGGTTTGGCTGCCGGTGTTTTATCCTGCGTGCATCGCCAGATTGATTATCGAGGATAAACCTGTACGGCCTGTGCTGCAGCTTCATCCAAAGCAGCTCGCTACTTCATTTTCTAGAAAACGCCACAATGAATAAGAAGCCAACGAATGACTTGCCGAATGGCGCTGTAGTCCCAAGCAAGGAGATAAAGGTTGCTCGGATGCTCGGGCAAGGCAACTTCACACGATGGTAGACTCAGCCGATAATGCCTGACAGGTTCCTGTTCCATAGCCATCGTCTTCTTCAGCGCCTTATATTCCATATTGGTGAAAGTCTACTCACACTACATGCTCAATTGTCACGGGAGGAATTTCGCATTTCGCATGCCCCTCATGCGGCCTCCGATAATTCACTCGTTAATATAGTCGAGAAGTCACAAGGGGACGAATATTTTGATCACGATGCTCGTCTCTCGCGGTCACCTCTAATCTTTACCTAATAGGTATTCCACGCTCAACATCGGATCCACAGGACCTAGAATTATAATATAATCTGAGGGAAGCACAGGTCAGCCAATATCATACAAACAACCACCACGAGTAGGAAGGAAAAATATGTTTACACTGCTGACCTATCAGCAAGCAACTTCCGCAAGAACTCCACAAGAGCGAGCTCTAGCAAACCACCAGTGAAACTGTTACAAATTGCCTCATGTTTCCGGGAAGAACCCGAGGAGATTCTCGGAGTGCGCCGTCCCGACGCCATTCGCCGCCATCTCCTCCTGCCAGCTCTGGATCCGGGTCTTCATGACTTCATCCCAGAACATCGTCGGCGCCTGCTCGCCGGTCTTCAGGAACGTACGGATGTGCTTCTCCCACTTCTTCATTAGGCGGAACTTCGCCTCGCCCGAAAGAATATAAGTCGCGTCTATGCTGAACGGGGGCAGGCCATGCTGGTACGCAAGGATGCCGACCTGTGCCAACCAATAGAATGGCAGCGCATTGGTGATGAAGGGCGGCGTGTAGTCTGGCGCGGCGCGGGCGACTCTGGCGAGTTCATCCAGCTCTGTAGCCAGTGGTGCAGCATCACTTGCAGCGTGAGGATGCGCTCCTGGCTCACTTCGTGCGCGCGAACCTCATGCACGCTCGGGGTGCCGCCTGCGCCGCCGTCGGGTAGTCGGTCCTCGAGATATTCTTCGAACAGGATGCGCATGATGGCGTGGATCAGGATTAAATGCGAGAAAGGATTGCAGATGAATGGGGGAGATAACTCCGGGCCTATCTCAGTGAATCTGGCGTACAGTGGCTGGAGATAGGTTCCGCAGAGCCGATCTGTCGTGGACCCATAGGGAGATGGTGTTTGCAAAACCATCGACCAGTCACTCGCCGATCTCGCTGCCCATAGACCATCTTCGCATGGAAGACCGAGGTTGAACTCCTTCGTCAAGAATGTGGCACGCAAGTTGAAGTAGATCGTGTGGCAGCAGTCATGCAGATAACATATCCACAATGCTCTGTAACAAAGAAAATTATATTAGCAATGGATGACAATGGAGCACAATGAGGATTTTCACCGTTTCCCCGTTTCGTGAATGATCCATTCACGCCACGCTGACTCTACGGACAAGGGTTCCATGACGTTGACATTGGGAACCTCCCAATTGACAGTCCTCTCAATGAAACCGCTCATGCGAATCATCTGTTGATGTCAACTTCAGCGACATCATCGATCACAGACATGATGAAAAATCGTACCATGACAATCATTCCGTGGTAGACATTCGATGCCGCACGTTGTTCAGGCGATCGGTGGAACAAACCAATCGTTTGCAGAAGACTGATTGTCAATGTTAGGTGCACTAGATGCTCGTAGTCTGTGGGAGTCTTGGCCTGTACAGAATACACGTGAGCATTCTATGGTGCTGCCATCGCCGGCCACAGCTCCACACTTACAAACTCGGCGATCAACTCATCTCTTGCCGAGGCGAGTGTCGAGTCGATGAAGTGAATCGCAGTCTGGGTCCGCACGTACAACGCGCCACAAGCCCGCATCGCCGACAGAAGGATCGGAGGTAACCGTTGCGCCTCGAACGTGGCAACGTGAACGATAGGCATATTCTCGAGGTACGCACCGAAGAAAAGGCAAACTGATGGTTACCCCACATATCAGGTACAAGGTTCAGGAACATGCGACCAAAAGTAGTTGATCAGCCGTCAAATAACGGACGTGGCGGTGCAATGACACATACGGTAATGATGAAGCACTGCGGGGAGGGTGCTGGAGGGGCACTAGGCGCAACTGGCCAACCGGTCTCGGAAGGCCCTGTCGCGGTCGGACTGTTGGCAGATGGAGCATAGGCCTCGGGCCTTTGGAAATCTAGTGGCAGAGACCCGTGTGGCACTTCCACTGGGTCTGTGGGGAATGGGAATGTTGGCTCCGGAGACGAGCCTATGCTGGTAGATTCCAGGCGGTCGATTATGATATCCGTGGATTCCACAGTGGGTCGGGAGTATATCCAACCAACTGTTGCCGCTGCCAATTCGAAGTAAAGATATTGTCGAAGAGGTCGTCAAACATGTCGAGAAAAGCTCGTTGAGATAGTTTGGCTTCGGCAATAACCGTATTATCAGTCGAGGGATAGACAGTTTCCGCGTGGATTGCTGAAGATGAAGAAGGGGAATCAGTGTTACACTTGTCACTTGCAGCTTCAGGTGTTGAAGCGGAAGCTGGTGAGTGTGAATGATCGGTTTGATGCGGGACATCGTCGTGAGATGTGTGCGGTGGTGGATGACGGGAGCTGGATGCTATAGAAAAGTCCACTTCATGTTTCTGCTCGTCTGATTCCATAGTTTGGGACGTAGAAGCACGTCGAGTGGACACGGCGGTGGGACCGGTAACATAGATGCATTCCCGGTTTCGAGCCTTGCACTTCGAACAAGGATGCTGCAGGTCGCACTTGACTTTGGAGTCCGCGCAGCCTTTGCAAGATTTACGCCGGGATCGATTTACGCTAGATCTGAAGAATGGTCAGGAGGTCCATGACATGTGGCGATGACGAAGTGATGGCGGGAAAAGGATTCAAGGAGGAGTTCGATCTCAGAATGAAATTCGAAACTGTCACAGACAGCATAGGGAGGGGGGACCTTCGTTCTATGAACGGAGGCAAAATCGGCAGAATCGGCAGGAAAGGGACGAGAAGATCTAAAGGACGAAGACTCACGAATCACCGCAGCTACGCTTATGCCGAGTGAGGAGATCACTCCGAGTGAACTGGGAATGACATCTCTGCGAAATGTTACCCCAGTGATTCAAACAGACAGGATACACCTCACATCACATTCATGCAACCTTTCGTTCGTATCTGCCGCAAAAGTCATGATTCCTCCATCGGGAAGCGATGATCGCTACTCACGAGTTCGCAAATGGCGGTTCAAGTGGGTCGTCCGTGTGAATTTGGCAGGGCAGATAGGACATAGTTTGGTTTGAGGAAGAGAGGGGACATTGCCCTTGTGAAGGCGCATTTTGGAGACGTTCCCGTCTTTAGTAAGCTCTATCATGGGCGGCACGGGTTCAATCTTGGTAGATGATGAAGGCTGGGAAAAGTCATGTTCGACGGTTTGAAGGTTGTTGGAACTAGCATCCATAGCGAATGGAACAGGGAAGAGGAAGACGATGGCGGAGGGTTAAAGGGACGAAGCTCAAGTCTTGCCAACGTCGACGGGGTAAGTTAGCTTCGATCGGGGCACCACGTGGGAAATAAAAGATCCATCCAAGATTTATATCGAACCGGGAAACCGTAGAAAACCGGTCCTTCTTGGGCCAGCTTGGGCCCTTCCAACTTTTCTTACCGGCGGTGAACAATTATGTTATCGGCAGGCACTCCCGACATCGACAATGTGAATGGTTTCAAGCGTAATCGAGATTTGGTGCAGAATTTCGACACAAAATACAAAGTTACAAGAACACAATCAGTGCCTCCGAGGCTTGCACAGACACCGACATCGCATTTTCACTGACTGAAACCGTTTCAGTGCTCTCCTTTCCGGTCTTCAAGCAATTGTTGTCGAACATTCCGCCACCGCCGATCGTAACCGCAGCGCCCTCATCTACCCGCGACGTAGCACTAGGCGCTGTAAGCCTCTTCGTCTGCTTCGTTCCGCTGGCGGTAGAGAGACCGGTCAGGGACACCGAGGCAGTCGAACGCGTCCCCGTCCCATCAAAGTAATTCGTGTTGATCACGAGCAGGCGCACGGGGACATTCGATGACGAGTACACCGCGTACACTGCGATGGCGCTCGTGCCATCATCCAGCATGGCGACTTTGACGCCGTCTGTGCCGATAAACTCCGACAGAAAAGCAGCACCATAATATGGTGAGTAGACCGCGTCTTGTCCCCACCAGCAATATGCCTAGATATATTCTCGTTAGTTACTTACATACATGGAGAGACTCAGCGGGCCTAGGCATGACTTACACAATTCCCGATTGTTCCGTGATGAAAATACAGTCGGTCAGCTCCGTTGAGAGCACCTTGTATGACGTAGTCGAGAATCCAGAGGCCCGCACCGAAAGTCGGACTGATTCCGCCACCTCCACATGTAGCTGAAATAATAGCATATAAATACCCACAGTGGTGGCGCGGAAAAGCGCTCACCAGAATTTGTTTCTCCGAAGAAGAATTTCTTTCCAGCAGCATGAGCTGCAGTAGCCTCCGATTTATACTGGCTGGTATACGAAACTATACCACTGGAACGTTATCAAAGGGTGTTCATTGTGGGAAAATATGAGAGTATCTTACGAGTGACTCATAAGACTCGTCAGGTTCGTGCTTGCACCTCCGCAAGCGGATTGCGGGTATGAATGCCTCGAGATAGACTTGACTGCGCTGAGCGCGCTGCCGAGACCACTCAAGAGTGGCTGAGTACTCCACGACAAATACACCGCACCCTGGAAGATGTTTCCGATCTAGTAATGTATATGTTGAAAGAGACTCGTTCGCAAGTGCAGTGCGACGTACGGTCGGAGCGAACACTGAGAACCAATTTTTCTCGCTCGTCGCATCAATGGTCTGACTCCACCCCGTGCCCGAAGCAATAGGAGAGCTTCCAGAGTAAACTAATGAAGAAAGGATAGTGTTCAATATAAACGGGGTGGTCCATATTCAGGTACGCATGACGCACGATCAGGCTCATTTCCGAGCTCGATGGCAAACAAATTCGACATCCCTTTTTTTGCCTGTGTCGCAGCGGCGAGCGAGTTCGATTCATTATTGAGCTGACGGTTGAGGCCCACCGTCACGCTCCCCTTCATCTGGGAGGCAAGGGTGAAGAAGGACGGACCATACGTGAGGGTGGTTGGTGCGTCCGCAGGAGAAGCGACGGTTTAGTTTACAGGAGAGGTGAGACTCGCATCGTACGTCGCGCGATCCCTGTAGAACTATGAGCAGTGAATTAGATGTATGAGAGAACAACTATACTCACTGGGTGGTGCCTCCAATACGTATCGCGGGCTGCGCGCCGCGCAGGGACGCAATGTTCGCAAGGCAGTTGTTCGTGGCCGGGATCTCCGTATACCCGGGGAACGCAAAGAATTCAATCGACACACTCAAGAGCGATGGGTCCAGCGCGGCAGCCGAAGACGGAGGGCTAGATGGTACAGCAACAGCACTTACACGCCATAGCCAGTGAAGCACGACAACGTACAGCAAGCGCATATCGCTCCACAGAAGGGCAGTACATGTCAGTCCACCCGTACCATCTTATACCGACGCTGAGTTGCAAGATCAGAACTTCTCCAATAGACGGACCGCGGCGGGACGACTCACCATTATGTCCTGCTGCCATGTGATATACCAAGGAGAATTGAGGAAAATCCGAAGGTACTATCCGGTAGCAGCTGAGCGAAAGCATGCGTGCATCGGTCGTTGTATACAGAACACCCTATGATTATCCGCATAGCCATTGGAGCCACATATATAGCACCAAGAGAATTATAATCGAAATAAAGATCCGAGGATGGTCTCATTATCTCAGTTCTTCATGTTATGGACACATATGCTGCCACGGTGGCTCATGTGCATACTAGACATCGGTCTATCACGTGTTGCGCGGTGCGTTCATCGCAGAAAAGTGAAGCAAGGTTTTGGAAGATGCATTACCCGGTCTTTCTTTTTAATAGAGGGATCATATCGCCAATATCGTGATGAAGAATATGCCCACGCTCCTTCCTCACATACGCCAGATATGTTAAGGCGCCTAACACAACGCTCACGAATGACGTGAGTGCAGCGTACTTGAACTGAGACGGCCGGGAGAGGACCATCGTGAGGATGTACTGCAAGACACATCAGTAGCCACAAGAAGTAATACAAACTCCGCATACTTTGATCATATCCGCAACACTTTGCAGCGAGTACTGCAGGCCTGTTCTATGTGATGAACCACAACTGTCAATCCAGGATCAAACAAGGATCAACAAAAGATGTCGTACAGAGAGTTTCTCCGTGGATGTTCGGCGAGTGCTATCTGCAGTTCCTTGAGCTGGCACAGATCGAATGCCCACAACCCGACCCGAGACAGCATCATTCCTGCGGCGCGAGAACATCATCTTCCGTTCATCTGCTCATCCCAAATCAGAAATCAGACTGACCTCCGAACAGCAGCGCAGCGTTCCATGCCGGAGCACGGTTACCTTCTTGAGGCGCGCCGACGTAGAAGGCGATGACCACGGGAAGCAAACATAGCACTTCTGACCTAGGCATCAGATGTTAGTGGCATTTGAATAGTATTCGGTCTGGAGTATGGACCCACCAGATGCTCCAGTTCCCTGCGCGGACCAGACCCAGCTTTCGCTCCATAACGGGCATGGCTAAAGTCCCCGCAAGCCCCGCCACGACATTAAGACCGCGCATCCCGGCAAGGAACGGATCGCTATACGTCTCAGATTTGAGATAGCTCAACATAGTGCCGTCAAAACTGAGAACAGTGAGGTACAAACAAGAGATGGCGAGAGACGATAGGAAGATGGGCTGGTGGGAGAATTCTTTCCAGTCTATAACGGTCCTCTTGATCCCAGCTCCCAATCTGATTCGCAGGGAACTCAGTAGCACGGCGGGGTGTCGTTCTGTGGTTCTATGTTCCTCCCGGCGCTGCTGCGCTGATGATTCCTTTGATTTCTGAGCGTCTATAAGAGCTGGAAACCGGCGATAGACGATTGCGATCCCTTGTGAGCGTGAATATAAATCAATAGGTTTGAAACGTTGACAATAAAGACATACAAGGCAGCTCAAAGGCCATACACACGATCTCAACTCCGCATAGGAAATAAGCAGCAAATTTGTATGACGCCGCTGCCGTCAGGAGTGAAACGAACAACGGCGCAAGGAGCTTGCAGAGCAGATCTATTCGTCGCATGTGCGTGTTGATAGTAGTCAAATGGGAAGAAGAACCACCAGAGATGACCGTCACCCAATCCCGCTCAATCGCCACAGAGATCGCGACCCCAGCCAGTGTATGCACACAACCACAAATAACGATGACAGCAAACATCCCTCCTGCAAGAGGAGACGACCAAGGGCGCGCAGAAAAAGAGCCAAGTCGATACAGCAATATGAGTGAGGCAGCGTATGCTCCGCATGCTGCAAATTTGATAATGATTATGCACGTTCGAACGAGACGCAGGTTGTGGCGAACATCCACTTGGTGGCCTGCCCAGCCAGACAGGACTGTAGATGTACCAGTAGTGAGAAACCCAAAGATGGAGGCAGGAAGCAGTGTGTCTGGAAACAAAGTGACCAGGAAAATGTACACTGCGAATTCGGCGGTACGCAGTCCCCAAGAGCTGATATCGATGATCTGGTTACATAGAATACCGAGATGCTTCGAGAATCAAAAGCGTACTTGGAGAAATGTTGTACGAGGAGTATGCTTAAAGCCTTCTTGTCCAGCATAGGCGTTTCTTCCACATCAACGATGTTCTCCTCCACAACGGGAATTGCGTCTGAGGTGCTAGCTGGTGCGTCCTTCACTGCAGATGCAGTAGTGACACTAATAGCGCCGGCATCTGACATTATTGAAAGGGTCGATACGTATACTTCAAATCCAGTAGGCTGCAACGGGATGGCGGTATCGACAAACCTGTTTGAAAAAGGTCGAACGATTTTAAAATTCGCCACTCACGTGATTCAATGGCCTCCAAATTCAATTTATCCACCCCAACGTTACGTTGATGCTTGAATGTTTCTCTCCCAGCTACCTGTAAACCTGCAAAAACAACGGGAAGGTGAGCTTCATGCGCTCGATTTCCGAGTCACTGAACACAGTAGCAACGTACTCGTGTTAAACCTGAATAGATTCAAGGTACCAGCAAAAAAATGTGAGCAAGACTCGCTCACTGCAGTCTCGGTATTCACAGACGCGTCGTTTATCAGTTTCTGTAGAAGAACGAATGCGAAAACAATTCTGGCATTCTAGGAGAAAAAAAGATCAAATGTTGCCGATTTACAAACGTGTGATCGAGTTTTGTTGCAACTTAGTTGCCCAATATGGAAATTCTCTAATTCCAACACAGGGATTATCCTAACACAACTTTCCTGCAGGCCTGGCGATCCAAAAATTGAATCAAACATTGTAATTTGACTATACTGGTATAGTACTTAATCATCGACATTCTGAAAATATAACGACATACTGATGCTCAGATTTCAAAGGCATTTATGTCGAAGCATGGCGTCAGCGCGCGGAGAAGACACCAGTGGAAAGGCTTTCATTCTCCTAATGTAAGCGTACTCGGATTAAACGTCTATCTTGATGAGAGTAATTCACAATTTGATGGTGAGTTCCCATTAATATTTATCGGTCTGAGCCTTCTATCCCACCAATCTCCGGAAGTTTGATGTTCAACGTTAGCACAAATCACTTTTAGGCTTGGTTGTATTGTAATTCTGTGATCTGGGCAATATCTTCACAACGGTAACCAGCCACCTCCATTTCGAATGCGGTGTTATAGCTGCTGGAGATGAGCATAACCTCTTCACATTTATAGCTCGACATTTGACAGGTGGTAGAAGGGTGGCGTGGTTTCCGCTGCGGAACCATTGTTGAACTAATATTGGAGACCGGGCCTGGTACCTAGGTGGACTTGCCTATACATAACCAGCACACTTCCTGACCCACTTGTGCCTCGACGGCACGACCGCGGGGTTCATCTACGGGAACTTGTGAGCATTCCAACGCCCTCTCACTTACCTTCCAATGCGGCGCTAAGTATTTGCGTCCTCACCCAGAATGAGGCATTGAAAGACTTGAGAATGATGTAGTGAATGATCAATATACGTCGTCGCACTGGAACACAGAAATTATCATTTCGTGAGAATCCTTGCCTCCGGTAAATCTGGCTACATTTCACGATCGCAGCCGTAATATTCGATCATGAAATCGTGTCCCCAAAAGACGTGCAAAGCAAAGCAAGCATCAAACGCGATCAATCACATCCTCCATACATATGATAGATGAAAAAATCAATCGCTGTCTGCCTTAATCGAATCGAATTCGGTGGGTATCTGATTCTCCTGTAACTCGATATATGAATGTGCCAGCAGCTCAGCAGCTGTGGGGCGCTCCTCAGGGACCCTGCATTAATGCCAACGATCAGAGACGCGTTACAGCAGCTAAGAGCAAAGAAACCGGATACGCGCGATATGAAACATTTCTGTCTAAAATCTTCGGCGGGAGAGGACAGCGCAACCTCAGCGGGACCGGCGGACTCTTCTTGGTATGAAGCTGTGTTTTGAAAAAGCATCGTGAGATTTGCTCTCGGGAGAGACATGCGGCTGAATATATCATTACGTGGAACAGAATAGCAGCTAAGTCCTGACCGTTCCACGGTCTCGCGCCGGTCCACATCTCGACGACGATGCATCCGACACCCCAGATATCGATCTTCGACTGGTACTCGTTCTTTGATGAATTGATCTCTTCGGGCGCTAGCCAATAGATTGGTCCACTTGCAAGCGTGTTTGCATCGACAACGCATTTAGAGCGACCAAAGCCAGAGATCTTGCAACTGCGACCAGCCACGGGGGTGTGGTCCGCTCTCAAAGCCTGTCGAATTGGTTAAAAACTGGTTTCACAAAGAAGAATGCTGCGAACTCCATGTACTATACCTTCGGAATGAAGGTACTCTACTCCATGGAGAATGTCCTTAGTAAATGATTTGATCGTGTCTTCGTTGAAGCATCCGTATATCTGTAGGCAGCTAGAAAGAGAGCCACCCGGAACATATTCTAAAATCTGGCCAAGTCAATTAGCACACATATCATCGAACGCCAGTGGTGAATCAACGTACGCGTTCAGGAAATGGGATACCTCCTCGAGGCCAAGATATTCCACGATATTAGGATGACTCAAGCCTTTCAACACCGCAATCTCGTTCTTGAGAGCCTCGAGAGTAGTGAGCTGATGTGGATTGCTCTCGTCTCCTGGACCGTGGGATTTGTCCACTTGTTTCACAGCCATCATTTCTCCCGTGGTTGCATTTAAAGCGATGTATACTTTTCCGCGGGTACCCTCACCAATGAGTCCTCCACGAACCCATCGAAAACTGACTATGAAATGCCGAAATGAGAGAGGATGTGAGAATATAAGAGATAAGACACACCTCTGCCACTGTCTCGGGGCGGCGGGTCTGTAGCGACGGAATCGACTGCATGTGGGGTGGCTTTTTGTTCTGTCATAACCTTATCACTTGTTATAATTTTGGATTTTTCTTACGAGAAATACCAGCGACGGAAGACGGTGGCTTCATGCGCAACGTGAAATCTGTAGCCATAATGGATGCGCTGTCGAGGAGAAGGTTCACTTGATCCGACTGCGGCGAAGTCCCGCTTGAACCCCTCGCTGGATCAGTACGTTATCTGATGCCTTTGACATCATGACCTTTCCCGAAACCCTACATAGACCAAAAGAACTCCCGCTGGCAAAGGGTCTAAAGTCTGACAAATCCTGACCGATGTGGAACATCATGTTCAAAGCAACAGTGGCAATACACTGGGCAACCACGGACTGTGATGCAGTTGCGAGGAAGGGCAGTTGGCTGTTGACAGCATGATTTGATGTAGCTGATCCCAAATGTGGACAATGTCGCTGCTTTCCGGACAGCGGCAAATTGATCCTTACCAACGTGGCATCTGATGAGGAATCTTCTTTGAGATGACAAGATATCTAAAAAGAATATCAATTGGGAGAACCAGTGACCGCCTTCTGGTTTCTCTTCCGTTCAAAGCGGAGGGTTAGCGCATGCCCGATGTGAATGGGGCACACTGCAGCATATGCTGGTCTGAGAGCGGATAGGCAAGCGATGGCAGCGGGAAGGTGCAAGACGCTGTGTACAGCACAGTGCGAGAAAGTGATAGTAAAATGAACCAGAAAGGGTCGAATTTCCGGCCGTTGCGCAGCCACCGATTCGACCGGATGATGGACCTCCGAGCGCCCAAAAAGACTCAGCCTCCGAAACCACACTGCCCAATGGCAACCGCCTTTCGATGATCACGAGAAGCTGTAAGGTTTACGACCACAAGGTCTTCATCTCAACAGCGCTCGCCCATCCTCGTTGAAACCATGCGCACAATAAGATTGCTCTAGAGAGCACAGCTATGGCAACTTTGATATCAGGCTGGTGCCATGAATCACCTCATGACCGGATGAACCGTTGATAACATACGATTGCGGAGGACCTGTGTGCGAGAATAGATGCGAGATGGACATGGATGGACATGTGTGGACATCCCGACGTGGCCGCCACTGCGAAGAAATGTCGCAACGAGGTTGTGGGCGTCGAGAGAAAAGGACCAGAAGGCGTCACCGAGGAATTGAGCTTGAGAAACCAAGACTGATATAGATACATTGAGAGATGCTTGGGACGGGTCCAGAGCAGAATTGGAGGATTGGGACCAGGGAAGCCGTGGCAGATGCCACTCAAGGCCGCGGTAATCCACCATGTCCAAATCCGGATGCTTATGTCATGTCAAATCATGCTCAATTTGTCTCTGGCGTCTAATTCGCGGCTTGGGCTTCAATACTCCTCTGCTCCTCCTTCCTTCCGTCTTCTCACTTCCGTCTTCCTCACCGCCGCCCACTTCGACCTCAATTCCAGGAATTTTGCAATCATCTCTCAGGAACTGCAATTCCGTACGATTGCCTACTTGTGTCTATGTTTGACGTGTGCCTGGTCTTGTAAAGGGGCCATATTAACCCAGGATCTCTGAATCGACCCGGTACCCATATCCTCCGACGGCGTCTGACCGTTGACGCCACTCGTGCTCATTACCTCTGTTATCTGAATCCCGCTTGCTTCACTGCAAACCCTGTACATTTGTGATTTTTTTTGCCAACGAGCATGCCAGGAGTCTCGAGAACTCAACGGGCTGAAGCCAAGTATAATGTTACACTCGATTGTGAGTACTTCAAAATCATCTATCTATCTTTTCATGCATTACTAATCTTCTGCAGTCCCCAACCTTGGGCTGCATCCTGCTGCTGCTAGCGGTAACCTCGGGTTGGTCACTTACGCTCTTGATCATGGGCAGCCCATAAATTCCGTGTTGGATGGTGTTCTCCCACTGCACGTCGCATGTTCGGGTGGAAATGACCTCATTGTGAGACTACTCATTGAGAGGGGGCCGATGTAAATGCCCCACGGTGAGTGCAATATTGATTCGTAATTCGAGACCGTGTGATTACTTATTGTTGGACAGATTACCTCGACGCTATTCGAGCGAGAAACATCGCGATACATCCGCTCCAATTGTTGGCGGCTCTGGTTCCACCCCCCTCCACTTTGCCGCCGCTAACGGACATGCCAATGTTGTTCTGACGCTCCTTCTTCATGGAGCACATCCAGACCGTGCAGACAAACATGGCGTCACGCCTGAAATGCTTGCACGACAGAATGGATGGATTGCTTGTGCAGATATCCTGAGCCAGTGGTCGCACAACAAGGATAAGGACTTGCGGGATCGTGATACGTTCACACCTTCCAACCCCGACTCCGACGCTACTTCCGCTGTACAGAAGCCGGAATGGCATGAATGCCGAGTGGTCGACAAGAAGCTGCGCGTAAAGCGCTCTATTGATAACGCCCTGCACATGCTCAGACCCGCTCTCACGCAAACCACCTCTGCGCTTTCCCAAGCCGACGACGCCACGACATTGGATGAATCATTCCCTACCTCCCCACAGCCTATGATCACGGCCACTTCCGAGTCTCCTCCAGAGACATTCAGCATTGAAGAATTTCCGCCGCGGCGTCCGTCCCTTCCGCACTTATTTGAGGAGCCACGGAGTCACACGTTCCATAGCAAACAATCACGACCCGTAGGTTCGTCCTCCCGCCGACCCCGATCTGCTGGCACAGACGCCGAGCCACCTTCAACTCCGCAGAAAGTGAGGGGCAAGATCTCGCTACTGAACATGTTCAAGAAGGGCGGTCACGACTCCGCGGGGAATCCTGCCACACCAGAGAGCTTCTCGAGCTATGCCTCCTCTAGCTCCGCCTTCACTTCGGCTTCAGGGTCGCCGGCGCCCGATCAACGGAGCACACTGCTCGTGCCATCGCCCTCCAAAACCCATTCGTCCGACCGTTTGTCTCCAATTTCGCCGGAACCATCGTCCATTACCACCGTACCCCCAAGTCGCCTCCGCGGCAGAGTATTCAGCGAGGGCACGCCGAGCACACCCGATGAGGCGGAGCGCCCGCCCCTCGCCGTTGAGCTGCATCGTGCGCTGTCGAATGAACGGCTACAAGGCGGCACTTCATTAGGCGGGGATACAAAGGCGTCTTCCCTGCATAGCTCGAGGAGCCCGTCCATGAGACCTGGCATCCTGCGCCCACATGGCCGTTCGGCTTCGTCGGGTATTCCCCACACGGAGAATCACCGGACGTCCAGTCCGTCGGTGAGGGCCCTGCGTTTTGACTCTAGCTCCACAACAGCATCTACTAGTCCAAGGAGGGGTGGTCTCAATGCAAGTGGCAGCATCAGTTCTCTCCGAGGTGAAGTCCCCTCAGCTGGTCCGAAATCCCCGTTACGTGGCAAAACCGAGCTGGAGCAGCTTGGGGAGGGTCAAGACTTGAGGTCGCAACCAATGCAAGAAGAGGACTACGATCAGCATCCAGAAGACAAAGGACGAGGAAGAAGGGTATGGCGAGCCTATCTCGCCGGAGATTGGGGCGGTTCCTCTGGAACTGCCCTCGGGCGCGTTGAAACCGGTGGGAAGACTACGAAGGGAGTCCAATATCTCTTCACAGTCCTCATCTCTATACCATCTCCTTCCATCCCCCTCATCTCCGGTTTCGACTGTCCTTTCAGCATAAATAGGTTGCCGCCGGAGGAGGCGGCCCCGAGTACCACCAGTTCGAACCTGCTCGGTATTCACGGGATTGACAGTCGGGTGCGGGGCGATTCGATCAGCAGCATGAGCAGACATCAGCACCAACCCAGCCCTCAGCTCGAGTGACACTAGCGCGCTCGTCGCCACGCCAGCTCTGCCGCAGTACCAGCTTCCGGTACCTTTCATCACCTCGCCGGACTCCATGAGCTCCGACTTCGTTAACCCGATCGAAGTGACATTCATCCCGATCGACAAGGGCGAGGACCAGCACTCGTCGAAGTCGTTCATACAAGATGTCGAGACCCCGCTTCCCCCGAAGGGTGCGCGGACTCCTCTTGACATCGATATACGCTCCATATCCTCGCACGCGCAGGCGGAGGCGCTTGTGCAGCGCGCCCAACAGAGCATCCTCGACATGCAACATAACGGTGTCACCGTCGCGTCGGCGAAGAACAGTCTTGGTTCTGACCGGACGCCATTGAGTGCCAAGCTCGCGGCGTATGGGGAGAGCTTGGCTATTGAGAGGAAGTTTAAGGAGGAGGAGGAGAGGATGAAGAGCCCGAGTAGCGCTACGAGTCACTTGGCTGAAGACCTGGCTGCGCTCCGTGGCTATCCGCATGTCCACCTGAGCCATTCGCCAAGGGATCTTGATAGGAAATTCAGCCTCGAGGAGAGGCGGCCAGAAGCTCGTTCGCGCATGAAAACAAAGGTTAAGAGACCGCATACGAGCGGGGGAATATGTGAGTCTTAACCCATACTCATTGCTTGGCGAGTTTTCTCATGCCTTGATGATGCATACATGTAGCGGTATCTGCAGATGCTTCGCAGTCTATCCTCCGATCTGTATCTCCAACCCGATCTCACAAACAATCCATCTCTGGTGGTATCCTCGCAGATGCGATACCAACCTCCATCGACCCGGACAAGTTCAATACCGCGCTCGGTGCTTCTATCACGCCTCCCAGAACACTGCGTCTCACGGAGGAGCCGGCATCCATCGCATTGCCTCCACCAAGGATTGTCCGCTCGCGCACGCCTGACCCGGTGTCTGACATGCTCAACGTCCCAAGTCTCAACGGCGGCTCTCCTCTTTCGCGCGTTTCTACTGCCCCTCTACAGGACATCATGTCGGAGAGGGGTATGAGCGAGCAGGAACGGCAGGTCGCGCGAGCGAACAAGCTCGCGAAGATGGGCCTGTCGTCGTATGACTCGTGGCCGCATGCGCCGTACGGGCATGTGCGCGGTAGCTCCAGCAAACACCTCTTCGGAGGCATCAAGACCTTCGTCCAGACATTGACGGGGAAATCTTGAAGTTTCACGTCTTTATGCATCATGTTTTTATTCTTATCGGTTCTATCCCCTGGCTCACGTTTTCTTGCCCAGTCCTGCAATCTGTTGTCACATCCATCATTCTGTCATGCACTCGCTCTCAGTCCGTGGAAGATGTACGATCACTAGTTGTTGTTGTATCAGTGTTGGCATCATCATCGTATATCATGGCATGTGGATCGGTAACTCATTATTTCGCTGTATTCTTTACTGTCACTGTTATGTTGAATTTATAGGTTATTCTAAATCGTGCGTGTGAGTCCCTGGTGCGATTACTTCCCAGATCCAGCATTCGGCACTCGGTATATGCATTTCTGAACTCACATTCATCGCGGCCCGAACCTAGTCCATGACTTCCTTCACATCTCCGCTGCCAAATCTACGCATTATGGTTAGCCTGCATCGAACGTATGGCGTGATAGAGTGAGTAATTAAACCATATATCGCACTCTGAAGCGCCTCACATTATCGCCGTTCTGCCCTCTTTTGCATGTCCTTACTCCCAATGCTCTTGACGAGTAACCCGCCCCACCCAGTGAACGTCTGGCTCGCCTCGTAATAGCAGCGGCGCTGAGTGCCTGACGCTGCTCCGAGTTGAACGACGACCTCGTGCGCTCTCACACAATCGAATGGTTCTTGTGGTCGGCGAGTGTGCAAACTCGTAACTCAGATGAACATGCTGTCGGAAAACGGCTGGTCCGAAAGAGGTTCTTGGGTTCCGTGTCAACCATAACTTCAACACGACTGT
Organism: Grifola frondosa; assembly: GCA_001683735.1. Taxonomy (NCBI): domain Eukaryota; kingdom Fungi; phylum Basidiomycota; class Agaricomycetes; order Polyporales; family Grifolaceae; genus Grifola; species Grifola frondosa. The sequence goes on along the minus strand of LUGG01000025.1, from coordinate 624,028 downwards.
GGCATTTCGTGTTATAGATAGCCGGTACAAATAATTGGAGGATTGGAGGATGATTTGCAAACGTACAGAATGGGATTGATTTCTGAATGAACGTTGTTGTTAATACATAGCAATCGAAGATAAATTTATCGCTTACTATTTAGAATGCAGGGAAAGATCAGTTCAAATCTTCTAAACTCTTCGATGCGTGTACAGTCAATGGTGATTGTGCTAACATCGAGCACACCGATGAAGGATGGAAGAGATAGGTTCAAGCCGTCATGTCTCTGAAGATCTCAGCTATATACTCTGCCCTTCCAAGGAGATGAGCCTTCGCACATGCGGCATCGAGGCGAGGGAGCGAGGGTCAGGTAGAAAAGGTAGGCGTCGGTGGTCGTGAACTCGACTAGTAGTCAGATAGATATCTTCTGTAGCTCGAAGATATTAACGATTCAGACACTATGTTTCACCGTTCAATCCGACCGTCAGCCAAGGAATAAGGGACTTACAGATTCTTCGAACCAGATTGAAAGCTCATCAAAATATCAATGAGCTTCAAGACACCATCATCACATTTTAAGACGGTAGATGTCTTTTGAATTCAACTGGTCGCCTACGACGTCGACCTTGCCGAAAACGATCCAGATCTATGCAGGCGGAATCAGCATACTCATGCTAGACTGAAAAGCTTCTGTCAGACGAATATATAACATTGACGAAGTAAAAGTACACCTTCATCCCGCACGCCTCAATGTTTTTATTCTTCAATTCATGATAATATGCGCAAGTTCAAGGTGAGCAACAGCAGGAGCTGCGAAATTTCTATTCGTCTTGTGTTTTGAGCTGCTGTGTCTATATCGTAACAGCCCGTAATGGCATATCGATAGTCGTCTGAACAGCGCATTTGCGACGAAGAATCAATGGCAGCAAAACGCAGATGGCAGTTCGTCAATCAACATCAAGATCACAACTGACCTCGAGCTTTCTGGACTTTGTGGTCTTGATATGCCTCTGCAAGAAGTATTTTCTCTTCCTCGCTGGTCATGGTTGTGAAGGCTCTGTGGATGTCTTTGGTGTTGGATCTTTCGCGGCCTCGACTGTGAGTCAGCATATTTACGAGACAACACTTTCAATCATTCACATAAGCCGACTTACTTTCATCAAACAGCGCGATATGTTTGGATTTCCTTCGCAACACTGAGACGGCCCTCCTCGGTCCTATCATGCTGAATCACATTCTCCTGCTCGTTCAAAGAGGCATGCATCGCGGAACATACGTTTCAGATATATGATGGTTGATGATCTGTTTCAGCCCTTGAGTTCACTCCACCAATGCGCCATCATCGCCAGCATCGACCATAACGTTAATTGCAGCTTGACAAAATATACTTGTAGCTGACATTTGGAGCCCTCGGGTCTCAGCTGTCCATTTTATCGAGTGAATCGAAAAACATATGGTGGCCGCACCCGTATATTATGTCGATACTCCTCGTTGAAGCGACCTCGGCTAATCACTCCGATGCAGGGAATTCTTACCTCGCAACGACTCCGAGATCAAACTCGAATCTTTCGGCAAAACATGAGCACAGCGCAAATCATACAAGCCACAATGCAAGATATCGAGTGCACAAGACTTCAAATGGAGCTAGGTTTCAATCCGCCGATTAGGAGGTTATAGAGAGTGCATAGAGGGGTAGATGGCTGGAGCAGCTTTCCCGAAGAGAAAGACGAGCATCTCACCTGACCGGGCACTGCATATGGTCGTATCAATTCAATTGCGTTCCAGCCAGCGTGGAGGTTTGATCTGTCAACGGAGACGTTTGTAGTGTGGGTGAAGACACTCCCACAAATAAGATAGGGATAATTTGGTTAGGGTTGAAGGAATTTAGGGATGAATTACGTCTCCGCTGCATCTTCATTGGTCAATATATTATCTCTTCCCCTAAGGTGTTGAAATCCCGCTGGGTGTTTATTCGCAAACGCGAAGCACGTGATGAGAGGGACTCCCAAAGGGAGAGCGCGCGACGGTGCAAGTATGCCGATTCTCTTGGCCTGTAAAGTCTCTAATGTCCCCGTCATTTTTGTCCTCTTAAGTCCCGCTCGCCTCCTACCCGTCCTCTCCTCTCCTTGATCGTCGACACACTCCTTCAGGATGGGTTTCGCGCGCACTCGGACATTGCGCGATGCGGTCCTCATCCTCCTCGGCGCGACATCAATGCATTTGGCCTCCACCTTCATGGGCCTCCTCTCTGACCAGCCGGTTCCATCATAGTCAATACCCAGGTCAGCTCTCAGATTATGCCAGATGTTAACCAGTCGGATCCGTATGTTCCGCCTGCGCAGGACAAGGATTCTGGTCGAGTCAAGGACAAACCTCCACAAGAATCACTCCAATCCCTCGCCGTCACTCCTATCGACCTCTCCTACGACTTTCCCGAAACCACCATCGTATCGCACGCACCTGGATGGACGGTGTTCCGCCATCTCTACATGTCTAATGGGACTCTATTTATTGTCACCTCCCAGCCCGTCTCCTCCTTCCCTGATATCTCCCTCATCACCTCGACCGGCCTTACGGCCGAGAACACCCCTGAAAATATCGCAGCGGAATGCCCACATCCCATGATATGTCCTTCATTACTCCAGCACAGGCGCAGGAGCGCTGGGCGGCGACCAAGACAAGTGGGAGCGGAACCGCGTCTGGTCAGTGGAGGGGAACACGTTCCTCGTCAACGAGCCTTCGCAGTTTCTGGACCATTATTACCATTTCTGTGCGGAGTACCTCCTGGCGCGTGGGTTCTGGTCCGGCGCATTTAACGCGGTCGTCAATCCCTCTTCTGCAGGAATGACCACCGCTCCTCCCGTGCATCGCGCGATCTTCGCGCACGCGGGCGCATATGGTTGGAGAGACCGGCCTGGATTCAACGCATACGTCTTCCGCGCAGCGTTCCCCTCCCTCACCGTGGAGGTCGAGGAGGACTGGGAGGACCGGATCCGTTCGACATCAACCCGCATGCACCCGGACGCGCATGGCACTTTGACACGGTGCTCTTTTCCGATCGCTCTGCGGCGTTCCGGGGGCCCGTATGTGGGTCGCAGACACAGCGCACTGCGGCGGAAGCACTGGTGCATATGCAGAAGGTGGGGACACTGACACACCTTTGGTGGGAGCCTGTAAGGCGGCGGTGCTTCGATTTGCTGGTGTCCCGATCGGATACTGGATGTAGGCGTGAAAGCGGAGGCTGCGGCGGACGCCCGGGCGAGGGTGAAGCCGCATGCCATGGATTTGGATAGGACGAGTCCGAAGGGGCTGCAGAGGGGACAGGATGTCGTGATCACGTACATTAGCAGGCAGGCCGCGCGCAGGCACCTTATCGACTCTCATCACGATGCGCTCGTCGAGGCGTTGACGGACTTGTGTACGGAGAAGGATGGGAGCTGAATGTAGTGCAGGCTGAGCGGTTGACGAAGGAGCAGCAACTAGCTCTTGCTGCGCGCACGACGGTATGTATATCCGGAAGTCGCATCCGAAAAGGCTAATCGCATACCAGGTTATGCTCGGCGTGCACGGCAATGGTCTCACGGTAATTTTAGATCTCTCCGAATCTGTTATTCCCATTTCCTGACATACATGATATATAGCATCTGATCATGATGCCCGTCACGCCGATATCTACTGTCATCGAAATTTTCTATCCCGGTGGCTTCGCGCACGACTACCAGTGGACGACACATGCGCTAGGCATGAGACACTTCGCGATCTGGAACGATACGTGCGTTCTCGTCGATGTTATAGTTCTTTCGGGGGGTCTGACTTCCTTCGCTCATTAGCTCCCACACTGCCCGAATGAGCCACGCGTCGACTACCCAGAAGGATTTCAGGGCACAGAGATCCCTGTGCACCCACCGACGGTGGTGAAGGTCATCGAGGACCGCGTCGCCGGACTCATGCCTCTGTAAACCCACCAACCAGTCCCGCGATACGCGCCTCTTGCCTCACGGACCTGTTGTACGATAGTACGAACGCCTTATGCGCGTCGATTCATTAGACCCGTCGTCTCTAGCCGACTGACTCCGTTCTTTCTCTCTTCTGTCTACGCGTAGCATTATTTATCTTGGGATTGGGTCGTCCGTTCCGCATAGTAGCGATTGTGTCGTGTTGGATGTATACTGCACAAATCGAAAATAGTACATACATCCAATCGAGGTATATACCGTGGTCTGAGATCTGTGTCAGGGGGGACTTGCGCCCGCGGCTTCGCAGTGTTCGGTAGGTGCGAGGACACTAGTGGTGGGTGTAGTGCAATACACGTTTGCGCCGTCATACCATTGTGCCGCGCTGAATATAATGCCGCAGAAGGAAGTCAGAAGTCCGTGATATGTCATTGACCTCAATTGACGCATTTCAGCGTGTAGGCTGCTGTAGGTGGGATATGGCGGCTCAAGTAATTCAAACGAGGCTATAAGAATATGGATGGAACGTAGCCTCTAGGTCCATTCATCGCGTCCCCGACACATTGCAGTAGAACGTTAACAAATCCAAACTAATCAATCATGGTATGTGGCGAACGCCACATCTGTGCCAGTACCTTCGTCCTGATGTCTGCATTGTCCCAAGGCAAGGGCGTCAGAATCTCTGTCATCGCAGGCGCTATCACAGCGCTCATTGCAGAGACCGCAACGTGTTCCAACCGATCATGGGAGGTACCGCAGCGGTAGCGCTCATATCTAGCGCGAACCGGGGTGGGCGAAGAAAATGCGCGACATAGGTGTTTATGTGCATCGTAGACTTGCTGCCGCGGCCTGTACACGCTTTCGGCAGCTGCGTGGTGGCAGGCCGGGGTACGAAGTGGGATGGAGCGGGCTGTCAAGGCGCAAGGACGTCAGGGTCGGCTGGGAACGGGGGCAGGAGTGAGACATGGTGTGGGCGTTGTTGCGGCGGACCGCGGGGGTTGGCGTGACCGGCGTGGGCGCCAGAGGTCGAGTCAGTGGGATCGTACGGTGCACGAGCTGTGTCAGGACCGATTTTGGATCGAGAATTTAAAATTCCACTCAACTCTTGATTTCCGACTGGCGTCTATCAAATTAACTTCCTTACGTAATCCCCGCGGCAATATCCCGCACCTTTCTTCATCGTTTCCGACAGTGAGCTCCGAATTGGATATTTTGAAATCCTAGTGTCCGTAGTTTATTTAGCACATAAAAATTCTATTTTGATGCATGATAGGACTAAAATTATTTATAGTACCTAGCATAACAAGAAATGACATTAGAATAACATAAGCTTCTTGTCACTTAACGCCGAAAGGGCGCTTAAGAGACGGAAACTAAGTTCTCACGCTCAGCCACATCACAGAAATAATCTTATCTCCATCGGCTCCGGACGGCATTTCGGCGGCATCGGACGGAGCATGTCCCTGAATTGCAGAGATACCGGTATCTGGCCGGCGCCGAATGGAGAGTGCAGACTCAAACGGAGCCATGGAGCCATGCCCACAGTGCTGTAAATCAAGAAAAATAGAGTCCTCGCGAAGATATTTTTTTTGACACTGAAGGATGTAAATAGGTACAAAATGGTGAATAAAAAGTGCGGGGGGAGGGATTACATAATGTAATTTCGGCATGTAATTTCTGTTATGATATCAGATTTTGATAGACGCCGGTCGGAGATTAAGAGTTGAGTGTGGATTTTAAATTCTCGATCCAAAATCGGTCCTGACACAGCTCGTGCACCGTAGATCGGAACGACCTGTTGGGTATAGACTGCAGACAAGGTACGGAGAGATGATGTGATACCTGATATCAAGAATTTTACCGGAATCAACTGAACTCTGTTGCGTGCCTCCTGAGACCATTTGGTTTCAAAACGGACGCCAGAGAGGACAATGTTATACTAATATCATCCAATGGTCTGAAAGCTTACGCCAAAGGAGGAGACCAATACAACGTAACTATTTCATGCAGTGAGAGTTCAGGTTCTCCGAAAGCCACAGCGATGCTCACAGGACGAAGCTCGACACAGCATAACCACTGCTTCGCAAAGTTGTGTGAAGAACCGGCACGAATATGGCACATCTGAAGCTTGAGCGGTTCGAAACTTCGTGTACAGCGTTGCAAGAGAGTCAGCGCTAGCAGCAGTTACTATAGTTGAACATTATTTGGGCGCTCCACGGCTGCCCGGCATGAATGGAAGATATCCATATATGGCAAATTTACATTTTGGGTGTTTAACGTTTAGCATCGGACCGCTGACGACCATCTTGGTCTCCAACACGTCCTCCCAGTAAATTTCTCTCTCTCTCTATGTATTAAAGATCTCATTTCGCCTTTATCAAATATAATAGATGGCGCAAAAGCCCGCAGGAGTTGCCTGCGAATGTCGACGTCCTAGAGCCTGCAGGCGGCGTTCCTCCGATTTCGTTGATGTGCCGAGTAACGAGCTCCCACAGATGACGCCCACGGATACTTCATAGCTCGATATGACCATCAGATCATATGGCAACTCTTTTAAACGGCAGTTCTCCCTCAGTCTATTGGTCAGAGTCACTCTGCACTCCCCCGAACCCCACAATGTCCGACTGTGATGCCCCTGCAATAACCCATGTATACCTGGCCGACATCCAACCAAGGCCGCGTGCTCTCGACCTGTGGGAGAGGAAGAGGAACGGGCAGATTTACTGGCTCGTTGAGTGCATTGCCGAGGCGGTCAGTCTTGCAGGTCCGATCACCTGCGCTCGTTCTCACCGTCTGCGCGTAGACTGGTACGTTCTTCTTCACATATTGCGGGGTGGGATCCACGGCGTCGTATGTTGTCGGAAATATCCTTGGAATTGCTGGGCTGAGTAGTATGTTGGTTCTCGGTTTGTTCCTAGATACCCGTATTGACTTTTTGGCAGGCACCTTCCAGATTGGCGTGGCATATGGGCTAGGCGTGATAATGGCCTTCACTGTTTGTGTTGTACGTTCACGTATAATTCGGGGTCTTGCCAGGACTTGATGGCCTTCTATCTAGACGACATCTTGGGGCCACTTCAGTCCTTCCTTCACCATATGCGCGGTAATCTTCGGCAAGACGACGCCGCTGAAGGGACTTAGGTACTTGTGTCTACAATCAACAACTGCGCATGTGAAACTGACCGCAATTACACAGATTAATAACATCGCAGATTCTGGGATCATATATCGCTTGCCTTTTGGTGTATGTTCAGTACCGCGACTTGATCTTGGTGAGAGAATTTGACTATCCCCTTACTCTCCATGACGACCAACCGACGTTGTGAGATAGAGCGCGGTAGAAGCATTGCAGTCCAAAGGCGTTTATGACCAAATCATGTTTACCCCATCAGGCCGGCAGGAATCTTCGCCTTATACACGAATCCTGGAATGCATCTGGGCTTTGTATTCGTGAACGAATTCGTCTGTGTGCGTCTCGACATCAATATCCGTGTGTAGTGGAGTCTAACCTCACATTTCTTCTATAGGATTTCGTCCTCGCCCTGGTTGTGTTCGCAGCCATCGAGCCATCGAATCAATTTTCCCCTCCGTTTGCCATGCCGTGGATCATCGCCTTGGCATAGTACGCCATCCCCATTGATTGTAACACTGCTTTACGTTAACGCACGATCTGCCATAGCGCTGTCATGATCTGGGGTTTCGCCCCCGCCTGCCTAGCTGCGAACGCTGCCCGGGACCTGGGTGGTCGCTTCGCGGCGCTGACCCTGTGGGGCAAGGCGGCGTCCGGGGGCAACTACGCAGCGATTGCCGCGCTCGTGAACATCCCCGCCACGATTTGCGCGGCGGTGTTCTATCAGCTCATCTTCAATGACTCAGCTCGGGGTGCGTTTTTTTGGGGGCTTCTCCTGTCCGGATTGTGTGGTTGCTCATTGTTGTTGCGCAGCGGTCACCCGTGCACACCTTGAATTTGAGGATGCTCTGAAGGCGGAGCAGGACCGCAAAACTGGCGTCACACCTGCGTCGACGAACGAGCCTTCATTCTCGGACGAGAAAATAGGCGGGAAGGTGTGAGCGCCGATATGATTTGTAATGGGTGTTCTCGGAGAGAGGATCTCTGGATTGATCAATAGATGCTGTCTGTCTCACCTGATATGTGGGGTAGTGTACAACGTGGTAATGGCACCGTATTTCTTTGGTGCAGTCCCAGTCACGCCACATCCACGAATGGCGAAGCAGGCCTCGGCGGGGAGAGACTTAGTAGGGATTGTGTGTGTCGGATGTATGCTGCATAGATCGAAAATAATGCATACATCCCATCGACGTATATATTGTGGCCTGAGATTTGTGTCGGAGGGGGACTTGCACCTGTAGCTTGGCAACTTTGTTTCGTAGGTGCCGCGAAGGACGAAGAGCGAGGACAGTGACTGGTGTGATGATGTACACCTTAGCACCGTCATGACATGGTGCCGGCTAATGTAGCGTTGCAGAGTTATGTAGAAGTCCGACGTGGCGGTTGACGTATTTCAGTGCGTAGGCTGGCTGCAGGTGGGGTATGGTAGGTCAAGTAATTCAAGCAAGGCTATAAGACTGGGGAACGTAGCTCTAGGTCCATCTACCGATTTAACGCGTCCCAGACCCATTCCGATAGGAGGTTGTCAAAATTAAGATTATCCAAACCAACCAATCATGGTATGCGGCGAACGCCACACCAGCGCCAGTACTTTCGTCCTGATGCCTGCATTGTCCCAAGGGCGTCATCGTCTCCGTCATCGCAGGTGCCTTCGCAACGCTTATTGCAGGGATAGCAATGGTGCTCCAAGCGATCGTAGGAGGCGTTGGAGCGATAGCTGCCATCTCTAGCGCAAACCGGTGCGCGGCATAGGTGTTCATGTGCATCGTGGGCATGTTGTACTGCGGGTGCTGCGCGCTCTCCGGCGGTGGCGTCTGGCAGAGTGCAGGCGTGGGGAAAACGGGGACCATGACCGGGATGAGGCGGGGCAGGCAGTGCGGGCGCAGCGGCGCCGGACTCGGTAAGGGTCCTGGGCTGGGAACGGGTGCAAAGGTGGGACCCGTGTGGGCGCTGGTGCCGGCATACTGCAGGCGTTGGTACAACCGGCGCAGGCTCGGACGTCCAGCCGGTGGAGTCGGAAGGATCTGCCAGACATAGACTGCAAATGGAGGACAGAGAGCATACTTGACAGGATCCAGACTTTTGCCAGACTGGTCGTTATATGAACTCTGTCGTGTGCCGTTTGAGATGAATGGGACACCAGATTAGGACAACGTTATACTCAAAGGCCGAAAGGCTATTTCATGTAGTGAGAGTTCAAGTTCTCCGAACACCATAGCGATACTTGGCTCGACACAGTATAACCGCTGCTGCGCAAGCGGCGTTGTGTGCCGCAGCACGTAAACGTCGAGAACCGGGAGCAGTTGAGAATTTTTGGGTACAGCCTTGCAAGAGAAAGTTGCTGCGGCAGTCAGAGTTCGAGGGAAGCCATGGTGATTTTGCATGTCCCTTCGCAAGTGGGGAAGATTTCCATATCTGGCAAGGGCATAGGCGCTTATTCTTACTAGGAATGTGCTTCGGACGACCTCAAACATCCTTGCAAGGCATGTCCTGCATCGAAACTGCGGTAGGACAACTAGCGTGAACAACGGTTCCTGAAATCTGGCAAAATCTTCTGGCCTGCACAACGGCGCTACGGGAATATCCCTCTCACTCCATTGCAATGATTTCCGCTCCGCAACTCAATCTGCTCGCTTTACCTGCTGTTCTCCATGAAGGGCTCTCGTGTTCCGGTGAAGGACTCTCTAGCATTCCGCGGCTCCTTCACTTGGTCACTCCATACCTGCAGACCTTGTGCATCGTACACACCTGGGGAATTGACTTGCCTTATATCCAGGTTGTCTTGCCAGTACTGAAGTCCCTGACCATCCTTGGAGACGTCTCGGTACTCTTGAATCGTGGAGACGATCCTGATGGTTCGGATCCGATGACGTGTATCTGTCAGCGAGCACAGTCTTTCCGTAATGCTGTTTTCGCCTGGAGGTTGCGCGCATTTGCTTCTTCGTTGGTTGAACTGCTCACGATCAACTTTGGATCCTACTCCGGCCGCGGTCCCTGCGCAAACTAATTTGTAAATCTGATTATTTTGGCCTGCTTGATGACAGCGATACCTTGAGAACCGAGCTAATGCAACAGCATGATCCCTTGCCATCGTGCATCTCCCCCTCCCCCCATCATGGGGATGAGATCTTCATGTAGATTACGAGGACACGATAGACGAACTGCAAGCGATGGAGTTTGTGTCTAGGGATGAAACAATATTCTCTTTGTCTCCAGGATGTATGTTATTGTCCTCGCTTATGATGACCACTGTGTGGCGGTGTGTTGCAGCCTCTTGCGGACCGCCGGTGAAATCCACCATATGCCTCAAAAAACATTTCTCGAACTTCAAAGTTTGCATATATATATATGAACAAGTCTAGATATGAGGACGATCGAATCCGTTTTATTTGAAACGAGTGTATCGGATTCGATTGGCGCCAAGGCACATCAATCGTCACGTCTGCCGTCGCGCTTCCGCAGCCAGCCGCAGTAAGTTCTCCCGCCGGCGCTCACAGTGCCAAGTGCTAAATCTACAAGAGTCTACAAGTATGACCGGCCAAAACTGTATTGAGAGCTATTGAGAGTCACAGGTATTTTGCTCACATTGAATTCCTCACACATGTTCACTATGACACCAACTTATTATCCTACCCTACAGTGTGCTCATCGTTCGAAAAAGGCAGCTTTGCCCGCCTGCCGCCACCGACAACGCAAGCATGCCACCGACCGATGCATGAATTGGTTGATCAAGCTAATCCTAAAAAGGTGCTGTGACGGCCTTACGGGCGCCAATCGAATCCGAACAACTCGTTACTCTATCAATGAAACCATATACATCAGATCTAGCGTCGGTTCTTTGAACTCTGCAATTATCAAGTCTTGGTTCGCAGCATCATTTTCGTCTTATGGAAGAAGCTTCAAGGGGAAGACACATATTACTTTTTCCTGGTGGCTCATCACGGTCAGTCGGAATTGCGTGCCGACCGTTATCTTATTCAGGAAGACTTGGAGCAAGGCACCGCGCGCACCTGGCACAGGTGACTGTACGCTTCTTCAGCGGCATCTTGAAGCTATGGACGCCGGGCCAAGAACTTGTAGTGACAGATCGATCAGGCCTCAGGCAACCTGTTGGCGCAGTAAGGGCGCGTTCTCTATAACCCATCGAAAGATGCGTATGGCAGTCGTACGGTTTAAAATCATCGCAGGAACGAGAGCCCATCCCTTCGGCGTCGAGCTCTCCAGACGTTCTCAACTGCGTGTTGAGCTCTCGAATTCTGCTAGTCATGGCGCTTCTCTGGAAAATCGGCTCTGTGGTGTTACTTGCCTGTTGGCGCAAGCCATTGCTCGCGATGGCAGACCCTAACTTCCTCCGACGGCTCTCTATTCCCAAGCCCGAGGTTTTCGCGCCGCAGGACCTGTCACCAGTCGGAACGGCACGATACTCCCCCCGTACAACACGACATACTACTTCAATCAATTGATTGACCACAACAATCCTCAACTTGGGACGTTTAAGCAACGGTTTTGGCACACGTATGAGTTTTATGAGCCTGGTATGTCCTCCATGTCAATCAGCCTGCCTCGCAAAGTTTGACTGAAGCTATGACATGGCATAGGTGGACCTATCATTCTGTTCACGCCTGGAGAGACAAACGCAAATGGTAATTTGACAGCTCGATGATCTTTTCATGAGATGCCTTCTCAACACCGTGCAGGATACGAGGGGTTCTTGATTAATACTACCATCAACGGCCAGTTCGCCCAGGAACTCAATGGATCCACCATTGTTATCGAGCATCGGTTCTTCGGATTTTCCAACCCGCTCCCGGACTTGTCCGTGAAGAGCCTTCAGTTGCACACCATCCAGCAGGCAATCGACGACTTGGAATACTTCGCGAAGAATGTACAGCTTCCTATGCCTGGAGGCAGCGAGGTTGCTCCAGGTAAGGCTCCGTGGATTCTGGTTGGGGGAAGCTACTCCGGCGCGTTGACAAGCTTCACTATGGTCAAGTATGTATCGTCTACCGCTGTATACAGATCGTTGCTTACATCGCAGCTTCGATCAGCAAACCCGGTCTGTTCCAGGCCGCATATGCTTCGTCAGCTGTGGTGGAGAGCATCGTGTATGTGGATCTTCCATTTGCTCACCCTTCCTTGAAGTCATGTATTTTGTGTAGTGACTATTGGGGTTATTTCGAGCCAATCCGGCAATATATGCCTGAACTGCTCCGCAGATGTCGAGGCCGTCATTAGTCACATCGATTCGACCTTCATGTCCGGGAATACGAAGAAGATCAACGCTATCAAGGCACTCTTCAACATGTCAGACTTGTCCCTTGGATGACTTTGCCGGCTCATGTACGTCGCGAATTAGTATACTCCACAGATTTCACTAAATGCATGTGCAGTGCGAAACAACCTTTGGGATTGGCAGTCGCTGCAGCCATATTCCGGACCTAGCGCGCTATTCTTTAAATTTTGCGATGCGCTCGAAGTGAAGAACGGAGTGAGCGCAGGGCCAGATGGGTGGGGAGTCGAGCACGCCTTGCAGGCTTGGGGATCCTACTGGACAAACACATACTATGAACTGCGTGCGCTACATATACACCTAACATCTGTGGTGTGACTGACATTCTTTGACTTTATTTGCGGAGATGATGATGCCGAGTGCGTGGTCATCATTCCGAGTATAATTCCTCACCGTTTGTATAACAATCCGATCAGGGACTGTTTAGGTTCCTATGACCTACTCAATCGTATTGGACCAACATCACTATCAATAACGCGAATAGATCGTGGTATTGGATTGTGTGAGTGCACGAAATGCATATCTACTGAAAGTGGGAGGCTCATATCCTGTTCAGGTGCAACGAAGTTGGATTTTTCCAAGAGGGTGCGCCTGTCGCCATCCTACCCTTGTAACTCGGCTTGTACGGTCTCCCTGACGAGGTGAATACAGAATATGTTTGCTCGCAATATCTCGCGACTTAATGAACTTTAGCGCCAATGCGTTTACTTGTTCCCCGAGGCATTCAGTCTTTCGCACTTGCCGGTGCCGAACGTCGCGAAGACGAACCAGGCCTATGACGGGTGGAACGTCCATGCGACGCGACTCTTCTTTGCGAACGGCCACCGTGAGCACACCGTCCAGTGATGTAGTGTAACGCAATCAGAGTAACGCTCTGTATTCCTAACAGGTGACCCATGGCGCGAAGCCACGCTCGCGGCCGACGGGACGAACTTTACGAGCACCGCTCTGCAGCCGCTCGCCATCGGCGACGGTTTCCACTGCTCCGACCTGTTCACGCGATCGGCAGTCGACCCCACCGTCCAGGCCGTGCAGCGCGAGGCGCTGCAGGTCATGAGCGGCTGGATTGCGAGTTGGAAGCTCTCGGCGTGATGATGGGGTCTAACTTTGGAAAGGAGCTGCAATGATTAGCATATCCAGACTGGACCTTATCAGGAAGCGAGAGGCTTCGACGTACAGTAGACTGCAAATGGCAGACAGAAAGCGGATGCTATACTTGACAGGATCCAGACTTTTGCCGGACTCATCATTACACAACAAAGTTGTGGGGCGTTTGAGACGAAGACGATGCCAGAGAGTATAACGTTATACTCGGAGAACTCAAAGGCCGAAAGGCTACTTCATGTAGCGAGAGTTCAAGTTCTCCGAAAGCCACAGCGACACTCACAGGACAGCATAACCGCAGTCGCGCAAGGTTGCGTGGGGTGTCACAAGCGCGAATACGGCAGACTTCGAGAACCGGAAGCAGTGAGAAATTTTTGTGTACAGCCTTGCAAGAGAGTCGGGAGCAAACGTTAGAGTTCGCTCGAGGGAAGCCATCGGATTTTTGGGCGCATATTACTTACTCCATGGAAGATTTCCATATGTGGCAACCTTATGGGCGCCTATTTCCACAAGGAATGCGTATCGGAGCGACTACTGTGGTCTTCAAACGACCTCACGTCCTCATGGTAAATCCTTCTTGCTCTCTATCTATGCACTGAAGGTCGTAGCATTTGCTCTTTCTCAAATATTACAGATGGCACAAAAAAAACTCGCAGCAGTCACCTGTGGAGGGAATGCCGACATCCCAGTGGCAGCGTCGTTACTGCGATTGAAACGGGATTTCACTAATGTGCCTTGTCGAGTGACTATCTCCCACATATGACGCCCACGGACGCTTCACAGCTTGGTGCAAGCTCGCTCCTGCCTATCAGGCTCTTTTAAACAGCGATTCTCTTTAGTCTATTGGCTATAATCGTTCTGCACTCCCCTCCGGCGACACTACAATGTCCGACCTTGCTTCCCCTACGACTCACCATATGCACCTGGCCGATATCCGCCCAGACCACGCTTCCTCAACCTATGGGAGAAGAAGAGGAACGGGCAGATCCATTGGCTCATCGAGTGTATTGCTGAAGCGGTGAGTCCCGCAGCTCCGATTATCCGCACCTGTTCTCACTATGCGCGCGTAGATCGGTACGTTCCTATACACGTACTGCGGGACTGGATCCCAGGCAGCATATACTGTCGGGAATATCCTGGGGATTGCTGGGCTGAGCAGTACGTCGGTTCTCTAATCGTCTCCTAGATGCCCATGTTGACCTTTTGGCAGGCGTCTTCCAGATTGGCTGGGCGTATGCGGTGGGTGCCATCATGACATTCACTATTTGCCTTGTACGTGCATGTATAATGTATCGGGATCGTGCCAGGGCTCAATGGTCATTTTATCTAGACGACGTCTTGGGGACACTTCAGTCCAAACTTCACCATATGTGCGGTAATTTCTGGAAAGACGACACCACTGAAGGGCTTTAGGTACTTGTGTCTACAATCAACAACTGCGCATGTGAAACTGACCGCAATTACACAGATTAATAATATCGCAGATTCTGGGATCATATATCGCGTGCCTTTTGGTATATGTTCAGTACCACGACTTATCTCGGTAAGATGATTTGATTATTCCCTTGCTTTGCGTCACGACCAACTGATATTGTCAAGTAGAGCGCTACCGAAGCACTGCAGTCTCAAGGTGTTTACGACCAGACCATGTTTACTTCGTCGGGTCCGGCAGGCATCTTCGCCTTGTACGCGAATCCCGGCGCGCATCTCGGCTTCGTGTTCGTGAACGAGTTCGTCTGTGTGCGTTACAACATCCATATTCATATGGGATCGAGCTGATCCTTACATTTCTACCGTAGGATTTCATCCTTGCTCTGCTCGTAGTTGGGGCCATCGAGCCGTCGAACCACTTTTCACCTCCGGTCGCCATGCCATGGATCATCGGCTTGGCATAGTACGCCACTCGCATTACCCGTGGCATTGCTTCACGCTAACACGCGATGTGCCGTAGCGCGACTATGCTTTGGAGTTTCTCCCCGACTAGCCTATCCTCGAACACCGCGCGTGACCTGGGTGGTCGCTTTGCGGCGCTAACCCTCTGGGGCAAGCCGGCGTTCGGAGGCAGCTACGCAGCGATTGCCGCGCTCGTGAATATCCCCGCCACGTTCTGCGCGGTAGTGTTCTATGAGCTCATCTTCTATGACTCAGCTCGCGGTGCGTTTTTTTGGGGCCTCCTATCCATGTTGTCTAGTGGCTTATGGTTGTTCGCAGTGGTCAGCCGTGAATACATGGAATTCGGGTACGCTTTGAAGGCGGAGCGGGACCGCAAGAACGGCGTCGAGCCTGTGTCGATGAACGAGACTTCGTCCTCGGATGACAAAATAAGCGGGAAAGTATGAGCGCCGATGCGATTTGTAACGGTGTTCTAGGAGAGAGCATCTCTGGATTGATCGATAGATGCTCATCTGATGTGGGGCGGCGTAGTAATGGCACTGTTTCTTTGACGGAGTTCCAGTTACCCCGCAGGCACAATGGAGAAGCCGGCCCCGGTACGGTTGATACCCTACGATCATTGTTATGGTGAGTTGACAGATGTACAATGCTGGAGACTGTAATCATGGGGAGATGCGAACTTATATGGGATGGTATGCTTCGCATTCCGAAAGGGGCGTTGGTAAATGGAGCGTTATGTTGGGGAGGAATTGTTTTGCCAGGACGAATTCCTCAGCGACGGCCCGGCGATCTGGCGTTAAGAGGCTTTCCCCAGACTGCCCCGCATTGAAAATGTCCGCGCAACGCTCGGGCCAAGCTTAATTCGTCGACCGATCGCGCGATCGAGATGCCCGATCCTGATGCGGCACCGACGACGCGGACGTGCGTCCCAATAAAATAATAAAAATTGCTTTCCAGAGCATCAGGTGATATACTTGGCTGTACGGTCCCCGCCAGGATCTGCCTCATCTCACTGCATGCTAGCCCAGAGTCCTCGCCTTCTCCCGTCTCCCAGAAAGGGGGCCTGCTGTTTGATTTAACCGTGGGTCAGGCGTGCCAGTTAGAGCGTATTTATGACATACTACCCGATGTGATTCAGGGCAGCGTGGGGTCATGTGGGGATCGAGCGGCTGGCTAGTGCGGGGTATTCGAGTGCGACTTTCGCGGGCGACCGCGATATTTAAACCACTGCAGCGTGGTGGAAAAACGATCCTCGAACCACTCGTACATTCAGGATGACCACGCATCAGCTCCCCCGCCGCGACTTTGTGCACCTTGCGGATATCCAGTCAAGACCTAGCCTGTACACTCTGTGGGAGCGCCGGCGGCATCGCCAGGCGCACTGGCTCGTGGAGTGCCTGGCAGAATTCGTGCGTAGGCTTATCGCGTTGACGGATGTGACGTTGACATCGATGTGTATTGTAGATGGGGGTCTTCTTCTACGTCTATGCAGGTTTGTTCTTCATCTGCGAGGTACTACAGGGTGCATGCTGACTTCTGTGTGGTGCAGGTGTGGGTGCTACAGTTCCTTTCCTACTGGGCAGCGTCGCTGGAGCCCCTGCTCTGGGCTCCATCTTCACCATTGGTGTGGCGTACGCCCTGGGCATCGCACTGGCTCTCATCGTGAGTCTTTCAACGCATCTACCAATCGACTCAAAGGTACTGATTGCTTATCGCAGGTCTGCTCCTCCACTTCCGGCGGCCACTTCAATCCCGCGGTGACGATCGCCTTCACGCTCTTCAAGAAGTTCCCCCCGGTAAAGCCCTCCGGTAACGTTCTCTGTCGATCTGGTCATCTTCCCCACTCAATCTCATCTCGACTGTTGTGATCAGATACGTCGTCGCGCAGGTCCTGGGAGCTTACATTGCGTGTCTTCTCATCTACGTGCAGAATAAGAACGTGATCGGGGTGCGTGATGCTTCTCGCGATCGCATGTATCGCTTCGACAGCTCACTTATGGATTCCCGGGTTATATAGGAAATCGAGCTCGTGCTGGAAGCCAAGGGTACCCTCGACGCCGTGTTATTCACCCCGTCGGGCCCCGCCGGCATTTTCGCGCTGTACGTCGCACCTGGGACGAAGCTCCGCTATGTCTTCCTGAACGAGTTCGTCTGCGTAAGTCCCTTCCGCATCCAAATCGCGCAAGTCTGACGTCCGTCTGTCGACAGGATTTCCTGATCGGCATCGTCATCTGGTCCTGCCTCGACCCGACCAACTTCTCCGTTTCCCCCGTCGCAGCGCCGTGGGTCATCGGTTTCACATAGTAAGTCGTGCATACAGCCGTCGCCGTCCACAATTCGCTGACTCGCCTGTTAGCGCTATCATTGTCTGGGGATACTCACCTGCCGGAGGTACGTGCACATCTCGATCTGTGCACTCACACACGCGTACTGACCTTGTCTCCTGCAGTGGCCACCAACGCTGCGCGCGACGTCGGATCACGCCTCATGGCGCTCACCATCTGGGGCCTGAAGGCAGGCGGCGGGCCGTACGCAGCGATCGCCGCGCTCACGAACATTCCCGCTACGCTGGCCGCGGCCGTATTCTACGAGCTTGTCTTCACAGACTCCAGTCGCGGTTCGTACTCGCACATACCCTACGCCGTTACTTGTCGTGCTGACGCGCCTTGTTTGCCATATAGTGATCACGCCAAGCCATGTCGACTTCATCGCGGGCCACCACGCGCACGCGGAGCACAGCGAGAACGCGCACGGGCTGCCGAAGATGACCAGCTTCACCAACTCGTCCGACGAGGGCAAGGCGCAGGTGCACACCGTCGAGAAGGTGTAACCCGCGCGCGTCGGCGTCCGAGTTTGTTCCACGTTTTCATGTCTCTGGAGGATCGGTATACGTATCAGTACGATTGTAGTTTGTAAATGGAATTTGTGCTCACGGGGAACTTCGCGTGCCGAGTGGGGGGACGCGTAGATGCGATGGATTCTGTTCCTGTACGCGTACTTATATGTGGGCTGCTCTCCGGGCATCGTAAGCGTTGGAATATGGCTCGCCCGAAGACCGAGGCGCTTGAAGTTGTCGGCCTCAGAATATGACCGGATGATGAGACCGAGACCGGTGCCGGTTCCGGTAAAATCACATGCATGTGTATGTATCCCAACTTCACGCACACTCACATGCATGTGGACTTCGTGTTTTGCGGCTTGTGGGGGAGACGTGAACAAATCAGATTGCATTCGGGCACTGGGTGTCCCGCAGATGATCGGAGCACACTTTTCTCCGCAGCAACTTATTAGTGCAAAATCTGAAGTTCTACTCAAAAAAACTTGAACTTGATGATCGCAATGTGAAGTGCGTACACAAGTACTTCTGCTCCTGATTTGCTATTCACGGCCTCTTCAGAGATAGCGACATCATCTCCCTCTCAATATTAATGCCCTACAAGCTGCGCAGCAGCCTTTAAATTACCTCCAACTCGAATACTTTTTCGAGTCACGATGTTTCTCAGCCTCGATGGGTTGCGATATGACCAACATTAGTGAAACTGTTCTGACTGCGGTACAGGCAGCTTCGGTGATCGTTTGACACGCGTCGATGCAAGTGCTCCTTCCCATGCGCTGATGCTGCGGATTTCGCCCGAACAGGAGCACAAATGACCGTATTGGGCTGCCGCACACACAAATTTGGAAATATTCCTAGAATATTAATTGTCCTCAAAGCTCCTGCTGCGCACCCCCGCTGCATAAAACCCGACACCTGAGCGGACGACCTCCTCAGACTTCCACCTCGCGCCTCTTATTACAATGAAGTTTTTCGCCCTCGTCTCTGCTATCTGCGCCCTCCCATCGGTCTTCGCAGGACCCATCGCCTACGGCATATGCCAGACGGGTCTGCTCCCCGCGCGGAAGTCTGATAGCTCACCTTCACGTAGGCTGCAATGCGGTCGTCGTCGTGTGTTACGCAGGTGCCGGATTCACGTTTGGGACCGTCACGCGGGCGTCGGAATACCAGCCGCCGTCATGGCGTGCAACGCTGCGTTGGGAACATGCTCTGCGGCTTGTGCGACCGTCGCGCTCTTCGCGCCCACCCCGTGATGTCGGTGAGATTTAACGTTTCTTGCATGTGTCGGTACGAGGCTGATGTCGCTTAGACAGACGTCGTTCGCTGTTGCAGTCGAAGGAGCACCAGTATTCCCCTCATGTATGATGAGAATTGTCGTCCATTCGTGTCTGGCTTGCTTCTTCACTTGTAATATGAGTTTAAACATGCAGCTGCCGTTTTTCGTCGTCCAGCCACGATCACTGAGATTATTTACACATGTTTCTGTTTGTGGATATGAGATCGAAGTTGAGATCTCAGATTTGGTATCATGTCGAGAGATTCCTCCTCGTACGTGTTATCTCTTGCCTTTTGGTGGGTGGCGGTAACAGAAATAAAGCGTAAGTGCACTTGTTTTATTTCAAATACGGGTTCAACTACATAAATATTAATGCGGTTCTATCCAGGGAAACGCCTTGCAGATTCCTGCGCTGAAGATGCACTGGCAGAAGCGTACCCAGACCCAACTCTCTATCAAGCACGATGTTATGATCTGCTGATGCAGCCTCCGTGGCTACAGAGGTGCTCTTATTAGAGACGTACTTATTGTTAACCTACATGGCGCCCAAAGGCAAGGCGCAATTGAGAACGCCGATGATTCACAATCATATCGAGTTGCACAGGTATGCTTCGTCACTACGCTCAACTGTTGTTATTTACCAGCAGATACTCCCTCATCCACAGTGATGCTTGCTATGCACCATTTTCACTTGCTTTGGGGTCGCCAGCAGGTTACAAGACCGCGATCGCTCCACATGATCCTTAATGAGTCCAGTGTCAGCTTGAATGCGCATCGATGCTCTCATTACCAATGCGGCGAGTACTGGACAACGTCTGCAAAGCTTGTTGGTGCGGCGCAGCTGCGCTGATGACCTCATCTAATCCACGTCTTATAGGCACGAGAGATTAATCACCGCAATATTTCACTGTGGGGCCACATATCTGTTGCTTGCTGTACTGTTGTACTCTATGGAGAAAGAATGCGTAGATCCACCACTAATTGGAGGGTGGATATTCACATATTTATGCCACAGAAGTCTACCTAACAGCATCAGCATGGAAGACGCCACCCACTCAAACTCATTCGAAGTTGTCATCCGTTCTATCGATGCGTTTCAACGAGGAATAGGGTCAACTAAACACAATGCTATAACCACATTGCACCATCGCTGCATCCTCACGGATCATTCGTGCTTTCTGAGTCCTCTCTCATATAAAGACACACATATTGTCACCACCATATTCAGTCTCATAATCCCCGCAACCGCAACACTAACGCCGCTTTTGCAACACACCGCACTTTACTCTAATATTACTCCGCAATGAAGCTCCTCGCCATTACTTCCGTTGTCCTCTGCGCGCTCACTTCCGCTAACGCCGGACTGCTTGCCTATGGGATCTGCCAGTCAGGTACACCCATCTCTCAGCGTTCACGCACAATCCAGTTACTCAGCGCGCATAAGGATGCAACGCCTTAGCTGTGGCGTGCTATGCAGGCGCCGGATTTACGTTCGGGACGGTGACAGCGGGCGTCGGGACGCCCGCTGCAATCCTGGCGTGCAAACGCCGCGCAAGGCGTATGCCATGCCGCGTGCGCTGCCGCCATCCTTGCACCCACGCCGTGAATGTTGGTACGTATATTTCCCCTTCGGCTACGAGTTCGAGTTGGGGACTCATGTGTCTTCTGCTTTCGGGAGGTTTGCATCGATACCGATACCCAGTCCAGACTTTGTATTTTTTTTTGAGAACCTGATTTTTGGGATCGAGAGGGTCTTATGCGGCCATATTCGAGATTCGTAATCACATCTTCTGTGCTATCAGCTTGCGAACTGTCGAGATGCTTTTACCACCGTTCCCAAGCTGCAACCCCTAAATAGCAGACGCTGAGACTTGTTATGGTATTTTGAGGCATCCTCCTTCTTTGCGGAGCTTGTGCGGGGTTGGGATGGCGCTCGAGTCCGATCAAGTGAGAAAGTGTTGAAGGACAAGAGTGCACCTCGTGATGTCCCCTTCAGTAACCTGGGGTATTAATAGAAATGTGTGGAAAGATCAAGACGTGTCCCACCGGAGAGAATGGTGGCAAGTGGACATCCTTGCGGGAGTCGTGGCGAGCAAACAGCATGCACTAGGTTCAAGATCCGTGAGGTGAAGGGGACAGTCTGTGGTACCAACCAGCAGCCGGAATGAAAGTTTTGCACGCGATCGAGGACGACGTGCATGATATGGCTCGGCGTGAATACGGCTCTAGCCGGACCGACAACAACATAGCATGTCAATAAAGATGAGTAATGTAATAATAGGTCTATGAAATCATCTATCTCCCGCTCACGCCGTCGGGGGATGGTAGGCGTCTTTTGAGCTGGGGCAGCAGTGGCAGCCGAGCCAAATATTGCTCCGACGGGGTCTGTTTGCGTACGCTGGTAGCTGAGGTAACATGACATGAGCAGAGGTCCACAAACAGGAAAGAATGGTGAACATACTACCAAATTCTACCCAGCTGACCCAGCCCTGTCGAACCGACAAAGAAGTTGACCTGCAGATGTTTAAGGTAAACAGTGACCTAAGAAGAGGCGATACTCACGGCAGCAAGACTGTAATTGACGGGGATGATGACGAGGGAATACCGCACCCAGATGAATCCGGTCGCAGCGAGAGCTACATCTCGATATGATCAGAATGGCCGTCAATACGTAAAGGGGAAACCAATAGCCAATCGACGCAGAGGATTGATCCCAGTTCTGACTGCAGGCGAAAGAGCGCATGACATACCAAGGTTCTGCGAAACACTCAGTTTCTCAGCCGGGCGCGAGAGGTCCTTCAAGCCCGCAGCGACGAGACACCACTTCATAAGCGGCGCCCAGAAGAACACAGTTTTGGGACCTGTAGAAGAGGTTGAGTGCGTAGAGGGCCCATATTGGTCAGACGCAGATCAGCTCGAGGGACGGCGTCGTACCTGCAGGGTGGTTCATAAAAGATTGAAACCGGGAGGCTCCCGCAGATGCTGCTGCTCCAGACATGTTTGTTGGCGACGGCGGTGATGAGAGAGATGGACGACGCAGAGGGGATGAGAGGGGAACGAGGAGTACAACGTTGAGTCAAGTTTGAAGCAGGCGCGCGCCCGTGCTGACAGCGGACCGCGGTGGTGCCACAAGCGTGTAACACTACTACTCGGGGTCCGACCTCGCAGAGTCGGACGACGAGGAGGACTTGGATTTTGACGGCGAAAGCCATCGTTGTCGTTGCTTCCGGTGTTCTCTACACTGTCTCAGCTCTCGCAGTCTTGTATCGAACGCACTATTGTATCTTGCCACTGTCTCAAAGTTGAATAATACTACCGTTCATTCCATTTCGACCATCAGGCTGGCCAGGTACCGCGGGTCGCCGTGTCCGTTGTCGTCCTGCTTTTTACCCGCTCGTGGTTCAGAGAAATGTCTCGTTGTGGAGCGATTCCCTTCATTACCGCCACAGCAGTAAGACCGCTGCATGCTGCTCGGATTAGCGTCATAGGAAGGTCTCCGCTTCCTAGACAAGGTACAGCTACGCTCGTTAGACTCTCGGGTTGCGGACAGAACAGGTGGCATCTTTCCGACGCACTTGTAAAGCCAGGGCTGCCACCTTCCTAAAGAAAATCTTCCATCGCTAGCGATGTTTCTTCTGGTCACATCTACCCGTTCTTCAGTAGTGCTCTACTGCCGTAGACGAAGCGTGTGGCTACTACAGGATATGAATTCATGGTTTTCATGAAGATGCGGAGTCAGACTACTTCTAGGTATGTTCATCTGGTCTCCTTGTGTGGACCAATATAATTTAAATGCTTCTCCCGCAAAGAACAGTGACTATTTTTGCAATGAGCAATGGGAATGGATGCATAGAGCTGTAGCGATACGGCAAGCATCACATTGCCGCTCTGTGCTTCATTGATACTATCTAGCCGATTGCTTATTGAACATACCCACGTAGAACGGCTTGGAAAAGATGACTACAATTGCCTTCGCCCTTGTGGACACTAATATGTCGGGGAGCTCCCTGTAATTCATTTTAAATGCAGATCTATGAATGTCATTAAATGGTAAGTTCCGCCTGTAACGTTGTATGGCCCGTTCATGTAGATTGCCATACCTATTCATATCTATCAGTCGGCAGCGTCCATCACCTGCTAGTTCACAGAAGCGCTATCTGTTCTTTGTTTCATGATTTCTCCGATTTTCTCTTCGACTTCCAGCCATTCTGGTGAGGAAAGGAAGAGCCAAATGCCGACTTATGACAACCGACAGCTCCTTAGGTGGTTATGCCTATACCACAAATACACAGTTCTGGAGCTCATTCGGTTCCGCTAATCTTCAGGATTATGATCCGTCTCCGATTTCTCTGGGAACTAGTCGTTCATTAATCGCAACTGGTCGATAAGTAGATATGATTTCTTTATTTGGTCGCAAACCCTTGTGACGCCGCATCAATCGCCGCCTTGAGCTGATTCTACTTCCCTGCTTGGGAACACGCGGATTAGATCAATCCCTACCTATACCACGGCGCCCTTGTGGTGTGGCGAAAGCCTGTTCGGTAGGCGGAATAAATTGTCCCAGTT